>CAXKVJ010000046.1:0-20604 GCA_964058855.1 Carex pendula | reverse complement strand
TACTGGTACCACACTGGCCATGACGTACCCCGGAATTTCATCTGATTTTCTTTAATTTAGTGTCCATTTCTTACTTTAAAATTTGAGACAAAAGAGGAGAATTGAAAGAGCCAAATACAGAAAAAGAAATAAAATAGTACATAAGCATTGCTTAAAATCATACAAATAATAATATAAAATGTGCAGGTACTCGTGCATAAATCTCGAGGTATGCTCTCTCTGGATGTCATTTGGTGTGTACGTAACGGGAATTCTTTTTCAGACAGCGGCATTTGTGGCGTTCCTGCTCATATCGCATGGGTACTGTATTGTGTGTGAACGTATCTCCCTGCGTGAGCGCCGTACCACTGCAGGTATCGGCTGCCTCCTCTACTTAACTCAAATCGGTTACAAGGCTGGTGTCCCTTATTTCACGGTAGGTACCTAGTTAGGAATCCTTACTCTATTCTTAAGTTTTTTTGGTGTTTTGGGGCTCGTGATGCTTTCTGATTGCATTATTACCATATCACAGTTGTGTTGTTGCATAAAAGAGTTCTAAATATACTCGGCGAATTGGAACAACAAATTTATTATAGGGTTATAAACCTTAGTATTTCTGTTAGCAATGCCTATTTTTCAAGAATATGAGTTGAGTTTGAAATTTAAGCTATTACTCAAGTGACATTTGATATGGAAAAAAGGAAAACCCAGAACCTAATTAAAATACAATTTTTGCTTTGTCATTTACTTATCTATTTTTAAGCAGGTCTTTCTTCTAGCAAGCTACATGGTCTCATTTTATATCATATTCAGGCGAATTTCAGAGAATTTATCGATGCTTAGTGAGCAATTAAATTTCATAGAGGATGAAGACGTTCAGTCGATGCACGGTGCGCTCAACACAAAATACATTATGTTTAAGTAAGTTTATCATCCTTTTTCCCCCCTTAATTAGAAAAAGAGACAATTTTTGTCAACCCTGTAACCCTTGGAAGTATTTTTTAAATAAGCCCCTTAGTTTAGGAAAAGGGACAATATCCTGTCCATACTATGATTCCCTGAAGTATTTATTAATTCCCCTTCAGATTCAAATTTAAGTCAGATGAGAGTTTTATGTTTTTTAATAAAAGGGTAAAACATGTATTTTATAAATTTAGAATGTGTTTCAATATAAAAGACAATAACATAGGTAAATATGTGAGTTTTTGAAGTTTATAGGGGGAATATGTAATTTCAAAATTTAGAGGGGGAAATACGTAATATTGAAGTTTTTGAGGGATATACATGAAATTACCCCCTATTTTTAAATTAGCCCTGAAAAAGTAGTATCCAGAGATCATGACAAGCTTAAGAAAATATCCCACACTATATTTGGGAAAATTAGAGTTGGTGGTTATTGGTTCTTGTACAAGTCATTTATCACTTTTTAGAGGTATATGCATTCTCAAATTTTGCAGGGTATATGGGTAATTTATCCTAAAATAAATCCAGTTAAGATGATTTGCTAAAAATGATTAATTTTGCTTTACTAGGAGATTTCAGGGAACAATGCAGATCGTTGCTGTGGCATACATTTTGGTAGGCTCTTCAAATCTAAACTAAATATTTAATCTTGTCATGGTTTTGTGTACCAGAATACCAGGATTACAATACCAGCATTTACTAGTACTGCTGCATAATTGAGTACACTGATAGTGGCAAAGTTCTATTTCTCTGCTTTATTTCCAGATGTTTTAACTGATTTAAATATATATAATGCAACAGATCTTGTAAGAAAAGTAAAATAAGTTGGAAAAAGTTGTAAATCAGAGATCTGACTGCTGTTAGAACAGGATCTAAATGATATGGTATCTTGGTCTAGATAATTACCTTGAAAAAACAGTAAACCAGTATAATTGAATATCTAAGACTTATTCGACCATGAACAAACACTAGCTAGAAAATTGAACATGAAGTAAATTTGTTACCAGTACAGTCTGTGCATGGCAGATAACTATGCTTACCAGTGAGATGAGTGGTTTCAATAATTTTAGAATTAGAGAACACACATTTCTGTAGATATGCTGTATGCAAAAGAAATGTATGGATATTACCTAAAAATATTTCTATTCATGTCTGCAGATGAATATAAACACCGAGGATACGCCAGATAATTATTGGTTTCGCTTGTTAGTACGTGAATGGGTGCAATATTGTATCTTCTTGTACATTGGGTAAGTTAATAGGAAGCCAATAATTGAACTACCTTCGTACCAGGCTGGTACCAAGATAAACAAATTACGCTACTGTAAGGATTTTCATATTTCTTTTGGCCAGATATTATTAATTTTAAAATTATGTTATAAGCCTAGATACTTTGTTACTTAAGTATCAACACTGATTGTGTTCTTATTGGAAATAACCTTTTTCACTAGAATTTTATAGAAAATTATCAGTGAAAGGTACCTAACTTGTAACTTATAACGAACCTGATTTTCTTTTATACGACTATTAAATACTCAATGTTGTCTTTTTTTTTCCAGATGGAATTTTAGAATACCCGATGCATTGATGCATTTCTCCGTGATGCCTGCTCTGAAGTCAGGTTGGGAGATGACAGTGCCTCCAGTTTATAGCGTGGTATATATATATACTCTCCTTTAAAATACTTCTCATATCCTTTAGATTAACTTCCAACTGACACATAACATACAAGTGCCACTGGTTATACTATCTAGGCAGCCCCAGTACTGTTGCCAGAGGTTCAGTTTTGATAATGACAAACAAAAAGTATGTCAGATGAAACAAGAGCTTCATTTATACTGGTACCAAAACAAAGACAGTCAAAATCAATACAGGTGGTAGGTCAAGTAGTAATTATTTGATGAATTGTTGATATAACTAATGTTACTAATCATTTTCTTTTCAGGAAGTGAATGAAGCTGAGTTCAAGGACCTGATCTCGCAAGAATGGCATGTTGGTGTGGTAAGTTAAATTGAATTACTTGTATTTATTTTTCAATGCCAGTATATTGATTCTTTTTAAGTTGCACTTTACTTTTTCATAATAGGTTTGCAACTTTGCATTATTCACATAGCAAAGTTGGTTTCTTATCTCTCAGTTCTTTAAAAAACAAATTTAATTGTATTATCTTATCGGTGTGCAGAGAACTTCATCTTACTCCAGTTCTGGCAAAGCGACTGATCCAGTACTGGTAATCGTTCAAAACCCTCGTGCCACACATAAGGCAGCATCAACATATAGTCACCATAACCAAGTTGTAGGTATCACAAGTTCTACAAGTGGAAGATACCATACTGTGGAGGATCAAGTATAGGTGCTTTTAATTTTTCTTTTTCTCTTTTTTTTACAAGCTCAGGTATAATTTTGTGGTAAATACAAGTTGCAAAAAATGTTTACTTCCTTTTGCCTTCTCTTTCTTTGTTTTTGTTTTGGCAATTGTTGCTAATGTGGTAAAGTCCATGAGCCTTTGTTTTTTATTAACATTGTAGCTTTGTTAATAATTGATAAATAGCAATGCAGTTAATTTTCTAGCTAGCCTGCAATAATGTATTAAATATTATATATTTTTTAGGGTTTTGTCCCTAATAATTCTCAACATTAAGTTCTGTATATAATTATTTGCTTTATAGAATATCTGGAACAGAATAATACAGGCACCGATTCCAGTCATTTCGGGCTATTTCATTCATTTTGGACGAAATTGACTGGAATTTCACTGAAACGAAAATTTTGCTATAAAACAACGAATTTTACAAGCTGCTTTTTGGAAAGGCTGAAATTATTCCGATTTTTTTATTAATAGAAAATTAAAATAAAAAATATCAGAAAAAAGTTAGTTTTTTATGAAATTTTGATTTATAGGAAGAATGGGATGGTTTATCCCGTCCAATGGACGGGATAATTTATTCCGTCCGGTTAATGAATCGCTAATTAATATAAGTGACTCATTAATTAAAAAAAACCATCTCTGGACGGAATAATATGTACTGTCCATACTTGTATTTTGATATTTCTATACTTTTTGGGTGTGTTTGGATGGAGCAAGAATAACACTAATCCGAGAAAATACTATTCTTTTGAGCTATTCGATGTTTGGATGGAGCAAGAATAACATTATCTCACTATTCTTTGTTTGTCTTATATGAATTAGTTAACTATTCTACTAACCCAACCAAACGTTAGGTTAACTACTATTCTCAAACTTAAAATTAACTCTATTCTTGCTCTATTATTTGTTTCATCCAAACTTATCCTTTGAGTTTTGGTGTGAGTCACTGCCAAATTTTGCACAACAACTGGTGTTTATTGCATCTTCTGGCCTCAATTATGAGCACAAGTTCCCAGCTAGGTGTCTATCTTGGTTGCACATACTGGTATACAACCAGACAATGGCTAGTCCACAAAACCATATTTTCATGAAAGATCTATTATATCGATCCTTGATATTGTTAAGGAGTCGATTTATCAATGGAATTCCTGTATCGTATGGCTAGGTTGTTCCAGGATGTTCATATTTTATCTTAGATATACATCTGGTATTATATGAAAAAAAATTCAGAAAGTTGAAGGAACCAAACTCATTAATTACAACATGCACCGTTTGTCTATCTCGATTAGGGGTGGCAAAAAAGCTCGTAGCTCGTGAATCGATCGTGACTCGCATCTGGCTCGCTCGCTAACAACTCGTTCGTTAGTGGACCGAGCTATTAACGAGCCAGCTTATCACTAGCTCGACTCAAAATTAATGAGTTTGAGCTGGGGCCTAACTCGCTCGCGAGCTGGCGAACCAGCTCGGTCCAAGTATGAATTTGTGCATTGGTATAAATTTGTGTGAATTTAGTATACATGAATTTTTTTTTGTGAACTGTGTTTGTATAAATTTGAAGATTTAGTAATTTAATATGTATAAATTTAGTTACAAACTTAATTTATAACAGTTAATTTTATAATATATTATCTAAAACATTTGGACTTTTGGCCCACGAGCTTTCATGAGCTAGCTCGGCTCGCTCGTTGTCAAAACAAGCGAGCCATGAACCACTTGTTCAGCTCGGATCTAAATGTTGGCTTGCTCATGACTCGCTCGTTGCTAAAACGAGCGAGCCATAAGCTTAATCTAGCTTGGACCGAGCCGGCTCGTTGCCAGCCCTAATCTCGATCAATCCAAAAAATCGTCTGGGTTTGGACGGTACGCTTTGTCCCGTCTAGGGATGATTTAATTTCTTTTTAACCGATTAATTAGCAATTCTTTAAATGATCCCGTTTTTCTTACAAATTGAAATTTCGTAGAAATCCAACCTTTTTTCGATATTTTTATTTTTATTTGTTGGGTATAAGATAATTCTAAACAGTAATGACTTCCTTGGAGTTAAAAATAAATAGCATAAATTATCATTATCAAAAGGAAAACAAAAAAGACATGGTCACATTTGTAATGCAATGCATGTAAAATGCTGTCACACAATTCATGCCGCTAAGGCGATAACTAAAAATGAATAGTGCTCTTTGGATTTGGTTTTTTAAGAGTTCCATCTGATATTACCACCTCCATCCCGAGTCCGAATCCTCTGAACCATCAGATCATAATTTGAATCAATCCAGCCCGATAAATGCGAAGGATCTCTTTAATATTCGTGCCAAAACAAATCGGATGGTTTGAATTCTTCCATGCAGCCAACAGGCTACAGTTGAACACCATGTTAGTCTGGAATTCCAGATGTAAACATTACATACCAGCTCAGAATTTATTCCAAAATTTACCATTAGAAGAAACAAAAACCTCCACCTTGCAATTTACCAGTTTCTAACAACTGAACAGCACACTTTCAGTTGAAAAATCAAAATAACTGAACTATTTGTTCAGTTTATTCAGCCCAAACCTTGATGTTTAAAAGCTTAAAAAAGTAAGAATAATGCCATTGAAATGGCGCGCAGCGAAAATGAAAACCCGATTCACATTTGATCTCAAATAAATAAAAAACACGAATTGAGAAGTTGTGCACATGAGGTTGTAGAATTAAATAGGTTGATAGAGTAAGAACTTCTTCCTTTTATTTGATTTTTTAGCTCAATAGTATCTAACTATCTACTGATGATCTTTAAGCTGCTTACGAGAAGGAATTCCATCAACAATCTCGACTGGATATGTATCGATACAATTGATCCACGGGTTACTTTGCAAAGGTTTCACATCGCGAAGAGCTTGCCAGACTGCACTGTTGCACTTGAATCCACTACCAAAGGCAATTTGCCAGATGCGGTGGCCCCGGCAAACTCGACCTTTTGCTTCCGTGTATGCTAGCTCATACCATGTCGAACTTGATGACGTGTTACCTGTATCCATATGATCAATACTTTAGACATGAATCTGGATATGGATTTATGTTTAACTGGATGGAGTATTATTTTGATTATTTGTTACCGAAACGGTGAAGGGTCATGCGAGATGCTTCGACATGTTCGGGCTCCAGCTGCAAGTTCTTCTCCAGTTCATCAATCACACCTCTCCCTCCAGCATGTATGCAAAAATGGTCAAAAGCAAGCTTAAAATCCGGTATGTACGGCTTGGTCTTGTCGTTGAAAACCTTCTTCTTTACGAGTGTTGCAAAAAATAAGAGTTGCTCGCTGAGCGGCAGCACGAGCGGGCCGAGAGTGGTGATGTTGGCCTTGAGCGCATGGCCCGCAATGGCCATGAGGTCCTTCGACAAGGAGACGCCTGTTTTGCCTTCTTCATCTTGCTCCTGATACACGCACCGAAAGGCCTTTTCATCAGCCCCATGATGCGTGCGAACAACATGGAGTAAGCGGTACTTGGCACGGCACCGGTCTGACCGGTGGTTTGAGAGAAGTATAGCCGCACCACCCACACAGAACAGGCAATTCGGGATCAGCATTGACTTCCGGTTGCCGGAATACCTAATGTCATGTACTCATGTCACCACTTTAGTGATGTATAGGTACAGGGAAAAAAATGCCTGCCCTCATATAAATTATTTTGTCGCAATTGAGTAAATGTCATTTTTTTCAAGTACTTAATTTTAGTATTAGAACAGATATTATAAACATCCAGTACAGTAAACTTTAGCTTTCAGTAATGAAAACAGGGACCTGAAAAGGTCACAATATTTTACAAGAAAAAAGATTGACCTGATTTGGTCCAAAGTGCATGTACTTGCTTAAACAAATGTAGAGAAACTGAATATGATCATTACCAGTTTTGGGTGATGTTCTCTGTGCTGACGACAACCGCATAGGAATTGCGGTGCACTTGGAGGAGGTCACCAGCGAGGCCAATGGAGATCATACCGGCACTGCATCCCATGCCACCAAGGTTGAACGATTTTATGTTGCCCCGGAATTTGTATTTGTTGATGATCATGGCAGAGAGGGATGGTGTCGGGTTAAAGAGGCTACAATTGACTATCAGGATGCCTATGTCTTTCGGTTTAACACCGGTACCGGCAAACAGGTTGTCAAGAGCACCAAACATTACCTGTGTGACATAAAAAAAATTATAATATTTTATATATATATAGCAAATTGTTGAAATGTATTTGAACTTGGTATTAAATTGTGTTACATTCTCGGCCTCGGTGCGGGCATTGATCATGGTGGGCCGCGGTGGCATGCACCTAACAGCTTCTGGCACGTGCGTGTGCTCGCTCAAACCCGACCTCGCTAGTATCTTCCTCTGGAATTCCAGAGCACTGTCATTGAACCCCATAAGCCTAGAATGGCATAGAAAGTCTTCGAAACCGACTTCAAGCAATGCTGGCGGCTTGTAGCACGTGAACTCAACCAAATACACCGGCTTGGAACAGGTAAAGAAGTAAAACATGCAACCCGTGACAAGCAGTGCAGAGAGGGTTAACACGGCGAGAATGTTGTATTTAAGGAGTAACCAAACTTGAAGTAGGTCGTTCGGGTCGGTGCGGGTTGCTTCGACAAACAGTATTGCGGTAAGAGGCATCAAGGCTAGCTGTAGAAGATGTGTCATCAGGTAATGGTAACCGAGTTTGACGTACTTGAGACTGATGCTTATGCGAAAATCGGGTAGCCGTCGGCTTGGCAAGACCGACATGGCCGGTCCGGCTTTAATCGCGGTTTCACCATTCATTATTTTGTAAGAAAACCAGGAATTTGGTGTGAATAAACAAGATTTTGGGGTATGACAAAGAGATGAGGAGAGATTAAATAAGAAAAGAGCAGAGAATATATCTTATTTATTGTATGTAAGCAAGAACATAATGAGCATCTTTCAATTTTGTAATTACTTGAAAGAGAAGGGGTCAAAGTGAATGAAACCGTGAAAACTGCGCGCGCTCTTTTCAGAGATAGGTTTAAAATACCATTTGTGCAAGGTCACACAAAAAACACTGTGCATTTTTATAATAATTTTTCTTTATTTTAAAAATACTAATTTCAATATATTTATGAGTTTCGTAGTAAAATTTTCGATTTGGTCCATCTTTTATAAGAAATTGTTAGTGTCCAAGACCTAACTAAAATTATTGCCATTGTTAAGGAGAAAATTTGCATGACATACATGTTGGGCCTTTCAAGAATAGGCCTTACAGGCAGAAATTGTAAATACAGATATATGGGCTTATTTGGGCCTTGGAGAAGCCTAAAAGGGGAGAAACATATTTACAAAGGAGCACGAGGCCTCTTTAATCTGTGTTAATGCAGATTAACAGTTTAGATTATGTCTGCAGTAGGGGTGTAAACGGATCAGATATTATCTGATTTTGTTCGGATCTGAATTTAAAAAATTACTTAAATTATCTGATTCGTATCTGTATTTAAAAAATTATAACAGATAAAAAAGGTCAAACTTGTAACATTATATTATGCATGTTACAGGTGCACATTATATCCATAATTTTTTATTTATAGAAATTATTTTAAAATAATATAAGCTACTAGATTATATTTATTTTAATTCATAGAAGGAACTGACTTTTTTTTCTTTTTTTTTAAGGAATTTCAAAAAATCAGAAAAAAATCTTCAGTTCCTTTAGGTACCAATGGACCGCACAGTACCACACCACAAAATGATTCTAAAAGAATCAAACATTTATTCCAAAGATACGGAAAGAATTATCGGTTCCTTCTGTGACATCTAAATATGGTTAAAATCCATCTTATTATTTATATTATTGGGTGGATTTCATGTATACCCCTCAAAAACATCGAAATTACATATTTCCCCCTCTAAAAGTCATAATATCATATTTACCCTTCTAAATTTCAAAAACTGACAAATTTACCCAATTAATCAATAAATGAAATTATTTATATTTAATATTCTCTAAAATATAATTATCACCTAATTCCTCCCCTTCCCTATTTTGACATTTGAGAAACCCATAATCAAACCAGCTTGGTTTATGTCGTATGCTTATTGTTTGCCTCTTAAAGAATGAAGAGAAATATAAATCAATAAAGATTGCAGTACTGGACCTCAGCTATTCTCAAGTATTGGATGCTTCTGATGTTCTAAAGAAACTAAAAAGCTTCCTTATTAATTAAAAAAGCTCTTAGGTTAATATTTCACAAATGCTCTTAGATTGACATGAAATTCAATAAATAATGAGACTTGTTACTTAACTTGATACAGAGAATCATGTATTTGGGATATCTTTTATATATCATTTGGCAATTTTTAATCTTTTGTTTAATGTAATTTGTTTCTGCCATCTGCATTTCTCATTTCTTTTCTCATTAATGGTTGTATAAAAAAAAAATTAGTCTTGAGCTTAATAGTAAAACAACTAAACAAGATTCTTTGGAGCAGATATGGATAGATTTACCATAAGAAGAACTAAGTAGGTTTTGTTCTCATAAGCATTTTATCAAACAGTTCTTGTGCATGAAAGTCTGGAGACCATACATACACCGGCGGTAAAAAACTGTCGGCTACAGGAGTTGCCTTTGATCAAATAAGAGACATTTCATCAAGCATGTGTTGTACAGTTGGGTTGTCCATGTGCAAGCTTATCTGTACTCATCGGATGAAAACATTTTTTTTTTTTCGTTTCAAAGAGGAGGGGTGGTAGATATGACACAGGGATAGAGAGGGCCAGGGAGTGGCGCAGTTAGCCCAGGTACGCAGCGATGAGATTAGAGCGAGAGAGAAGGAGAATATCTCCATTCGCAATGGCCATGGGCAAAAGAGAAAAGAAGAGATTAGGGAAAGGGATTAAGTGATTAATTACAATTTAGAGAATATTAAATATAATTAATTTTAGTTATTGATTAACTAGATAAATTTGTGAGTTTTTAAAATTTAGAAGGGTAAATATGATATTATGAATTTTAGAGAAACAAATACGTAATTTCAATGTTTTATAGGGGTATACATGAAATTCCCCCTATATTATTCTATGGTCCGAAATTTTTATTTATACCATACTAAAAAAAAAAATCATAATTTATGCAGATTTCCAAAAATATCCAGGTCACCAAAGTCCAAACTATTCTGCAGCCTCATTATTGGAGCCCACATATTAGTTTGGAGGCCCCCCAAAAATTCAAAAAAACACTGTAGTATCAACTATATTTAGGTTTTTGAGAGACCTTCAAACCAATATGTGGTCCTCCAAAAATTGAGCCGCAGAACGGGGTATTTTCTGAAATCCCCCTAATTTGGGATGTTAGGTTTATTACTTTTTTTTAACATGATATAAATAAAAATTTCGGTTCTATAGTAGTTCCTAATAAAATAATGTGGATGATATCCATTCCTGGGGACAAAATGGAGGTTTGAATCATTGGGAAGGTGATGTTTGGTTGTTTGGTAAAAAGTGGCGAAATAAGATTGCTTCTTTTCACGGAGCAATGCATCAATTCATCCCCCGAGGTTTTTAGTCAATCTCGATCGCAGTCCCAGCTAGATTTGTACCTCCTCCGTTTTAAAAGGTGTTGCGAGCCGTTGTTTTTTTTTTTCTTTTTGCATGGGAAATGGATAAATAAAAAAGGGCATTGATGTGGGCCCCACTAGGCTTCACCGCAGTTCGATCACATCATCTGGGCCCACCCAGCTGGGCCCATGATGTACTTCAAGTTGTATTAAGACGTAAATTAATTGTGTACAGAATAATGCATTCATATGTATACAGAATGTATAGCATTTTTATTTTATTTTTTGGGTATAACAGCAGTATTTTTTGTAAATTAAAAATTAGCAATTCACCATTTTTATTTTTTATTTTTTATAAATACATGTACCTTTTACCTCTCTTCAATAAAATAATATTATATTACACTAGTAAACTTATTCTGCATCTCTAATCTCAATTTTTTAGTTCTGTAACTACTTTCTTGGACTGATATATATTTGTTTATCTATTGATTATATTAGTAATTTCTATTTTGGTATATAGTTTTATATATAGTGGAAAAAATGCCATGGCGGAGTTAGTTCCGTTACGAAGTACGGGTATGCCACGGCACGTGTAATTATTACATGTTGTGACTCTCGTGTTTGCCGTGATTATCCTTTGAAAATTTGGCATGTCACGTCACGCAAAAGATCTGACCACAGTACGGCACGTGGTCACACGAGTCACGTATAATTAGGACCGTTAGATCTTGATCAAATGATAAATCTTGAATAAAGTAATCTAAATTAAAAAAAAATGTGTGACCATATATAACAAATGTAAGTAGTCACGTTTGAACACGGCACATTTTAAACATGGTACGTTTGGACACGACATAAATCGCGTGTCATAACCATCTGTAAATATTTTGATTATGACACGGCACGTTTTTACCACCTAGTGTTATACAACATGAATTGATTATGTTGGCGTAACCAATAACAGTTTTATGTTTGTTTTTTTTTTTTATAGAAAAGATGGGATTAATAAAGGCAGGAAACAAAATCATCTGCCTCCTGGGTGCAGGAATTTTTTGCCCCCTCAGTCACTGTGCGTGAGGTTGGTCACTGTTAAAGGGAGCCGGTCACTGTTTATTTTTGAATTAGATGCATAGGGCAGAAAATTCCTGTCCCGAGGGACAGACGATTCGGTTCCTAAAGGCAAAGCGAAAAAATTGAATCCAGTAGTCATCTTCTCTGCTCTAGTCATTGGAATCTAATGCTTATATAAGAATTATAACTTGGACAATATTCTCAAGTAAAGAATCACTTGTTATTATTAATATTATATAACCATGTGTGAATTAAGATGCATATTGATATCTTGTAGACTTGCACAGTACATAAAGCCACAGAATCAATGCTTCAAGTATTGGGAACAAAACGACACCAATCTCTAGGTCTTTTCTCAATCCTTGTCGGAACAACTTTTTGAGCCATGATCTCCTCCCTTCATCACCTGCTGTACCTGTTACAGCAAACATCATCTTCTCTTGGAAATGTTTTATCCATAAAAATTCTAAAATTCGGATGTATATAAATAGAAATACTACCTTGTTTCTATTAAATATAGTAAGATCGGATTCATTGAGTCCGATTGATTATTTTTTTTTTTTGAACTGTGCAAGAGAAAAAAAAGAAAATAATTTATGGATCGTGAACAGTGATTCCGATCTATAGAGGAGTTAATTTTTGTGGCACAAAACCCTCTGTAACCATTAATTTTCTACGGATACAGATGGTTTTGTCCTGTAGAAAATCAATCACTTTATGAATCGGAATTAATATTCACGATCCATAAATTCTCTAATTGAGTCCGATCCATATTTTATTAAATTTTTTTTTTGCAAATTCTGTGCAGTTAAAAAAAAATCAATATATCAGGCTCAATGAATCCGATCTTACTATATTTGATAGAAACGAAGCACTCTTTCTATTTCTGTACGTTCAAATTTTATAATTTCTATGGATAAAAAACTTCCTCTTCTATTGCTTTTTTTATTTTAAAAAAGTAGTAACAATTGTCATCAGTGTAAAAAAAAATTTATATTAGACACCATATTAATTCACATTCTTATAATTGTATCGTTTAACTTATTTTCTTTTTCCTCAATCATTTTTCTTTAATTTTCTCAGAAATCTCGCAGATTTCTCTATGAAAAAAATGAAACCTAATGTTCAGCGAGTCATCTATAACTAACAAATAGGTTGGTAAAAATGGATTTTCTAATTATGGTTTAATTTTTGCAAAATATATTACTGAACAAATATTATAGTACAATAAATATTTTTGAGATTTTTTATTATTCTTTAAGATTTTTTTGTACCATTTTATTTTTAAACCTTCTGAATTCTTGTTTTGTATTGCATTAATTTTATTTCTATTGTTCACGTTATTTGTGTATTTCAAGTATTATATGAAATTAATAAAACATTTAATTGAAAAATATTTAGAGTTCCTGTTGATTGTGTTTATTTAAAATAATTTTTAGTTAAAATTCCAACACATTTCTTTCTAAATATTTCACCGTTATTATTATTTCTGTGTAATGTTTTATTAATTATATATAATGCTGATACATTATTTGTTTTATAAGTAGTTCTAATGGAAATCTTCATTTTTATAATAATAAATTACATAATATAAAAAAGAGGAGGTTTCCAATATCTCATGTGTTTCATACCTCATATTTCATATCTTGGTTTTCAAAGTCCAAACCGTCGATTTGAACTGCTCAACATGATATCCATACTAAAATATGTTTGTTGATAAAATCTTATAATTTTTGTAACTTTTTTACTATTTTTTAAGATATGTACATAATCATTGTTTCTAGACCGTTCAAAAACAGTGATTTTCTACCCATCTTAAAAAATAGTAAAAAATTATAAAAATTATAAAATTTAATCCCAAACATATTTTAATATGGATATCATGTTGAGCGGTTAGAATTGACAATTTAAATTTTGAAAATAAGATATGAAATACGACATATGATGAGCTATAAAAGAGTCCGGCTAGTATGACATTGGTGTCATATGGCACTAACTTCAAAATTGATTGAATAGACTTCAAACGATTAATCCAAACCGTTCAAACCAATTTACTTTATGAGTGATGCATTTACATGTAATTTTTATATATTTTTGAGTTATTTTTGTATCAAATCAAGCGGTAAAAATATTGAAAAAAAATGTATTATAATTAACTTAAAAACTCACTCATTTGACCGCTTGACTTGATACTAAATAAATTCAAAAATTTATAAATTTGCATGTAAACACACAACTAATGAAGTAGATCGGTTTGAACGGTTTGGATTCACCGTTTGAAGTCGATTCGATTGATTTTGAAGTTGTTGTTATATAGGCTTAAATGACATTGATGTTATACTAGCCATACTCGTTATAAAAAGCATGAGGTATTGAAACTCTCCTCTGTTAAAAAAAATTATGAGTAAGGCTTGGGTGCTATGGACAGCATAAGAACATCCGTGCTACGGTCTCAAAAACATATCATATAAACTTCAAACTTCGATTTAAGTAGCTCAATAAATTGGTTATATAATAATCTTGTAGAATACTAATTTTTACTTTTTTGGAATTTTTTTACGATTTTTATGATTTATGAAAGATAACAAAAAATAGCCTAAAATATTGATAGTTTTCTTTTATTTTTAGGTCATCTTTTATAAATCATAAAAATAGTAAAAAATTTCAAAAATAGTAAAAATTAGTATTCTACAAACTTATTACATAACCAATTTATTGAGCTATTTAAATCAAAGTTTGAAATTTATACGATATGTTTTTAAGACTGTAGCATGGATGTCCTTATGCTATCCATAACACCCAAGCCTTACTAAAAAATTATTATCTAATTATGATAAAATGAACTTGATATTTTCATCCCACTAATTACTAAAGAAAACAGCAAAGAAATGAAAATAAAAATGACCAGGTGGCAGCACCCCATTGAACAAGACTTGAGTTATGCATTGATGCAAAGTTATCAGGGTAACAGCAGATGGCTGTCGGCTAGAGAGAGGGGCAATTTGGTCATTTCCATAAACAAACAAACGGAATGATGGGTTCCACCTTTTCTTTTCTCTTTGATCCGGCCCCACTTCTCCTTTGACTTGGAAAAAAAAAAAAAACCTGAGAGAGAGACTGAGACGAGTCTGGTCTGAGAAAGAGAACAGAGAACAGAGAACAGAGAGAGAGAGAGAGAATACAAAGCTCAAGAAAAAGAAAAGGAAAGGAGGAAGAGATGATGAGGTGATGCACAGTGAGATCCTCTGATCATCTTTCTCTTTCTACTGTGACGAATGAGATGGATCCAGCTCCACATAATTAATTGGGTTTCTCTCCATCTTCTCCGTTACTTTCGACTGGATATGTCCATTGATTAGCTAGTGTCAATCGGTGTTGTAAAGAACGCCCGTTTAGGTCGATAAATTGGTCGATTAGTTGTTGACGGTGACCGAATTGTTATGAATTTTTTTGACTAATTAAATGATTATTTTTTAATATGACCGATTATTCTTTATTATTCTCGACTAATCACTTGAGGGTACTTTGTTCGTTCGATGACTGTATATCGTTATTTACAACACTGATGTCAATTTGTTGTGTCAGATTGATTATATAATTAAAATAATCTTAAAGATATTGTGCGAGATGAGATTTTATAGATATACAAATTAATAAATTAATTTAAAAATTCACAGTATAAAAAATGAGGTTATATAATATGTATATTACATATCGATTCGTGATATACATTGTTCCTACGGTTGATCCGAACCGTTAAACATGATTTTCATATAAAAAGTATACTTAGAGATCAAATTTATATATTTTTTAATTATTTTACTATTTTTTAGATGGTAGAAAATCACTATTTCCGAATGGCCCAAAATTATTAGATCCGGTGATTTTTAACATATCTAAAAAGTAGTAAAAAATGTTAAAAATATAAATATCCACCTACATTTTCACATGTATAGAATGTTTAATGGTTTAAATTGGCAATTAAAATTTTAAAAATAAAGATGAATATGTAGCATGGTCGGTTTGTAATATGCATATTATCACAATCTCATTCTAATTTTAAAATAAACTGGGATGATTTATGAGAATGTGTTATTAACGTGAAGATTGTCGAAATTGTGGAATGTGATGGTTATATCACAAGGTTTAATTAAACATAACACTCTTGAGTGGGTACGATATGGGTAGGATTGAAGTATTTTTATACTCACATTCATTAAAGATTGATCTTACCCGTAATCTACTCTTACTCATTAAGAATTAATCTTACCCTATCCTACTCTTACTTCTTAAAATTATCGGATAACAAAACAGTAACAAGTGAATAATAAATAATACTAATATAATAATTAATTTTATTATATTTTACAAATTATGCATCAAAAACTCATTCATTTCACACATATATAATCACATTACTAATAAAAAAATAATGTGCAATTAATTTCAACTAAAATATATTTTTAATATAGCAAGATAATTTAAATAACACGAATATTTCTTTGAACAAGTTTAATTATTTAACAAAATAAAAAAGCCATGAAAGAAAATTAATATGTTAAAAAAATTCTTATAACAAAAAATATACACTAGATAACAAAAGTATATCATTGATTATTGCTCAAATATTATCATGTGAAATATCAAGCAAATAAATTTCACCGTCACTAATTATTTTTCAAACATTATCATTTAGAGGATAACAGATACGAAACAGCCTTTATTTACACCTGATAAGCATAAATTATATAACCATTATATCTTGTTTTTATCATAAAATAGCTCCAAATATCTTGTACTTTAAATATAAAGTGGATAGAATACACCTAGAATCAAGTTACTGCGGTTGTTTGGCTTTAGAATGTAGGAAAAAATGAAAATTGCAGAAAATACTTCTCAGTGCGGATCCTACCACCCGCACTCACAGACAGTGCGGACGCACTCCTCACTTAGCCAAATTTCCACCATCTCAGCGCAACCTAGAAAAAGTCCGAGCCTAATGCGTCCGCATTCAGGTTCAGTGCGGATCATCCCAGCCGCACTCAATACTTAGCCGATTTCAGAAACTCCGGAACAGCACAGGAAATTCTCCAGTGCGGGTCAGTCACCCACACTATAATTCAGTGCGGACGCACTAAGGGAAGTTCGCAGGAAATTCTGCCAAGTTAAAAAAGGAAAGTTGATCCAATGCGAGTCAGCCACCCGCATTCTCACTAAGTGCGGACGCACTGAACCCGCAGGCAGCCAAAATTACACGGTTTCTATTTTTAGCGAGCCAAGGACGCTTTTTGACAGCTAAATTTGGACACATCAGTCCAGGAAAACAAGCCAAATATAGCACCCACTAACCCCACCTTCTAGCCTCTAAATTGGGCATAGTCTTTTACTATAAAAGGGGGGTTCATTCTCACATCTCAGATCATCTCACCTCTCACACACATCTCACATTTCCCATCTTACAACTCTCTCTCTCTCATCCCTTGGTGCATGCCAATTTCCATTTAGCGATAAATCTGCAGCCATTCTAAGAGTTCCGGAAGCTTTTGATGGAAGAAAAAAAAGGTCCAAGCAAGATTTTGGCAAGATTGAGATTTTTGATTTAATAAAGGGTGTAACTATTTTTTTATCTCATTTCTTCTTACTTTTGCCAACTTTTGTAATGGATCTCTCTCTAGGGGTTTAGGTCAATGCATGAACTTGTTTAATTATATTTATTTGGTTATATTATTTTTATTATGATTGTTTGATGAATGGTAATTTCTGTGAATTATTCTTTATGATTTCATATACTTGCAATTACAAGTATCATGTTAGGTTTAATGAATTAAAGTAGCTAGAAATCGTGCTATGTCCTGTTTTTCCGCTTTAATCATTAAACTCTAGTATAGGTCGAGTAATCCACCCTGTATCAATCAAATAATAAAAGTATAGGATATCTTATTAACACTAGGATATAAATCGGATCTCCAGAAATTAGAGTTAGGGTTTGGTGAGGTAGGTATTTCTGAAGTCAAAGACCTAATTTGGACACCTTAGAACAAATATTGTGAAATACTTTGAATTACGTGATTAAAAATTCCGATTAGGTGAGTGACAGCTGTAACAATGGCGGAACATTAATTCGTTCACCCAAAGTATTTGTGTTAATATTTGTTCCAAAGGCTAACACAAATCATAAACCAATTTTAAGTTTCTTGGAATATTAATATTTGTCTTGAATTATGTGATTAAATATCACTCTAGGGTTTGTAAAAATCCTAGAATTTGAGGCAAATTAATTCGTTCATCCAAGATATAACATCAATATTCCAAGAACGAATTAGGTTAGAAACCTCATTAAAAATCAAACATGAATATAAACAAACCGAATAGATAAAATTAACAAGAGATTGTAGACCGAATACCCCTAGATCTCCTTAAACTTGAAAGCAAACCAATCTTTATTTTCTTTTCTCTTTACTTTACATCTATTGTTTACAATTCCTTCTTCTCGGGTATTGAACCCAACCTTTAGGATTACTTAAACAAACCCTCCTATTCTATTTTATTGCACTTACTTCTTTTTATTATTTTCTGAAATTAATTAATAAAGTCTAAAACTCAGTATCTAAACTTACTCCCTGTGGATCGATACCTCAAGTACTACAAGGATAGGTTGTGCGCTTGCAATCAACCATTCTTTGGATATTAAGGTTTATAAATTTAAAAGTTAAACGGGTATAAAAACAAGCATAAAAACCTATACACAAAATACTCAACAACACCTTAACCCCTTTAACTAACAATAAGAAAATTTTTTACCCATATTAATACCCGATAAGCTAACAATAAAAAGTTTTTACCTATACTCACCCAACCTTATTGAATACGGTACATGTAGAATAAATAGTTAAAATAATATCATTGACACTTCTGTTCTTTGAGTCTTGCCCCCCCCCCCCCCCCCCCCCCCCCCCCACCCCCCCCCCCCCCCTCCTCTCTTCTTTTTTTCCCAATAAATTCTTTAGATGAATTTTTGAATAATTTTCATTGACTTGGTCAATGTTTTTTTACCCATAGATGTATCCCACCTCGGAGATGAATTGTCAATATTTCAATCAAGAAAAAGATATATGTGAGATAAAAGACAAATAAAAAAAATAAGAACAAGTTTGCAAAAAATATTTGAATGCGGAAAATTAAAATAATAATAATTTTTTAAATGTTATAACTATGTATAATGAAGAACAACACAATTACATGTGCGTATATATATAATTGCAGAATAATACACAAGAATCATATTATTTTAAAATTTTCATAACACTTAGTACAATAAGCACAATTTTTCATGAGGAGAGAAGGAAAAAAAAAAACATTAATCATTCCACCGAAATAAAATCAGCATCTCACAACACCATTTAAAAATCATATTATTTATTTTATGGAGGCTAAAATACAGTAAATATTATAGTCACATGTATATTTGTTTTAGTGGAACATTTATGTCATAATAAAAATACGCTCCTTAATTATTCTAACTATCTCAGTTTCAATTTGAAATAACAATCTAATGACTTCGTAAGTGATTTTGCAAACACACACACACACACACACACACACATATATATATTTTAAAGAATATTGTTGGAATGTTTTCATATCTTTTCAAAATGGTCGAGTTGAGACACTACGTTTAAAAGTAAAACTTATATGTTGTTAAAGTAAAAAATAAAATTTGTAGAAGCATTCTCCTTCGCAATTTCGCAGCTTTTGTGGAGATTTAAAAAAAAATAAAAAAAATTATGAGTCTTAACGACTTTACGATAAATAACCAATTAAATTTTTAATTGACTCAAATTTGATGATATTCAAGTAGCCAAGAATATATTTACCATTTAACATTTTATTTTAACGATATTATACACTATCAAATAAATATATCATAAAAAAGTTAAATTTATTACGAACAGGGGGAAATCCACATGGTCTCAGAGGGGCAGCTGCCTTTTACTGAACTTGAGTTTATTGGTGATCTATCGGTCCCGATCGATTTTGTCTTTCTCTGAAAAAATTTTGTCCCTCTCTGAATATTTGATTTGTAATCGGGTTAAATTTAGAGTTCAAATCAAAATAAATTTTTTTGAATTACAAGTTAAAGCATTTGAAATTACAAGTTAGAGTATTAAAAAATATAAATCAAAACATTATTTTTAATCAAATATCTAATTAATTAATTAATTTAAATTCAATTCAATATTCTTTTATCCCCTTGTATAAAATATTTTGCGGGTGGTCTTAGCTGCCTAATTTGTTGTACATGACACTTTTACACTTTGAACAAACAAATCCCACGACAAATGCATTTAAATAAGTGGCATAATCAAAAGGAAAAAAATTAAAGAAAATAAAAAGAATAAAAGAGAGAGAAAAAAAAGGCGGGATCTTCCAAGACTCTGACCGACCGTTTCTTTGGACCGATGATTTGGACTTCTCCCTTTTCTTTTGTTCTCTCCTTATCATTGCGTTAACTTCTCTCCATGCATTTTTTTTTTTAATCCCTTCTTTTTAAATCACAAATTCTCTTCTTTTTAGTGTTCTTTAATCTTTATCTTGATTATTTGTTATTCCTTTTTATTTTGCTCAACTGTTTAGTTAAGTGTTATTATGAGATGCGTAATGTGATAGAAGGATGATTAGGGGTGCA
>CAXKVJ010000045.1:0-34984 GCA_964058855.1 Carex pendula | reverse complement strand
CTGAATTAATAGTTCAGTTTTAATAATTTGTTCACAATTTATTACGCTAACAGCTATACAATACGGAAATTAATAGAATCAAACTAAAGTTCTGTCACATTGACCTCTCCTCAGTAGAAAACCAAGTGGAGGAAAGAAAAAAGAAGAAGATCCGCAATTTTTGTATTTTAATGACAAACCATTGATTTGGTCCTAAAACATTCCTGATATTACCAAATTATTGATTAGATGAAAATAATCGGTAATTCGATTTTATAATTTCTGAAAAACACAAAATTGAACAGTAGATATTATCCCCGTTCAGTAGAATTCACATCCCCTATTGTTACCGGACTGAGTTCAATTGAATCGGACGGCTCAAATTTATTTTATTTAGTTTGGCACGAATCTCAAAGCCTACTCCTGCACCATTCCAAACAAGAACCGGCTGAAAGTAAATCTGAACCCTCCATTTCAATTGTGTTGAGTCCGATACCTGGCGGACAAGGATCCCGTTCAGTAGCCTATTAGCCGGATCCGTATCCTTGTAGTAACCTGACTTAGTACAATTACCTCTAATTAACTTTCACCCGAGCGATTGGAATTCAGTGTTTAACTGTTTATAGAGGACCGTTTTGAGATCCGTGCCAAATTAAAACTGATGATTCAGATCTGAATTTCTACTAGACTGGTGTTGCGTGGCGCGGTCTCTACCTCAAATAACCAAAAGTCGGCGACCGAGTATAGTTACCGACTCGACCAACAAATAACAAAACAAAAACAACAACAGAAAGCCAGAGACCGAAGTCACCGAACAAGTTCTCCTTCCTCATTTCTTCTCGGCCGATTGGTGCTCTTGACAACTCTCAAACCCTAACCATGGCGAAATCCAGCACGACCCAACTCTTCCTCCAATCGCCTCAGCTTGGTTTTGCGCCGCGCTCCATTATCCTTTCCAGCAACCTCACGCTTTCCCACCTCAAGCTCTCTCAAACCCCAACCCTAGACAAGTCCTTCCACGATTCTCTCTATTTCTCCTTTAACGGGCGGCCTCTCCCTGACTCGACTTTGCTCTCCTCTCTACCATCCCAATCAACTCTTTTGCTACTCCTCCGACTCCGCGGTGGCGGTGGCGATGGTGGCGCCACCGGTGCTGAATCGCGCGACTGTTATCTCAGCATGTATCTCTCTAAGAAGCCCGACAAGGTGGATCCGAACGAGAAGCGTCTGTCAAAATGGACCACATGCGCTCTATCTGGTGAGCCTTTAGTTCATCCTGTTGTTATAGATCGGCTTGGAAATATCTTCAACAAAGAACCTCTTGTTGAATCTCTGTTAAAGAAAACCCTACCGAAGGCATTTCGCCATATAAGGGGACTTAAGGATATGTTTCCAGTTAATCTAGAGCAGATACCAGGCGCCGAGGAGGATAAATCTGAGACCCGATTTCAGTGCCCTATTTCTGGGTTGGAGTTCAATGGGAAGTACCCATTTTTTGCACTTAGGGAATGCGGGCATGTGATCAGCTCTAAGGCCTTGAGAGAAGTCAAGTCATCTGCTTGTTTAGTTTGTCATAAGGAATACAGTGAATTGGATAAGATAGTAATTAATGGTAGTGAAGACGAGGTTAAGGTTTTGAGAGAGAGAATGGAAGAGGAGAGAGGGAAAGTTAAGGAGAAGAGAGAGAAGAAGCGGGTTGGTGATGAGAAAGGAGATGTGCTAGAGAATGGTAAGAAGGAATCTAAGAGGTTTAAGGCTTTGGATATAGCACCGGCAAATGCCAACAAGGCGGTTTATGCATCTATATTTACTTCTTCTAATAAGGGAGACTTTAAGGAGACCTACTCTTGTCGGTCACTGCCTCTCGGCAGGAATTGAAGCTTTTCTATTTGTTTATCTGCATATCCTTTCTACTGCAAAATGGAATCTTTTGTGAAACATGTATTGTTTAATTGTACTGGTAGACAGTAGTTGTTCAGGATTTCTGTGGTAACTATTGACTGTTTCAACTACTTAATGTTGATCCTTTTCAAGTTTTCTATTATAGTGGTTGGTTGTTTATGCTGTAAATTTGCACTAAATTGTGTGTTCACACTTTTGCTTGTTTCTGCAAAACCTTAGTTTATTTCTAATGCTTAATTTAATAATGGTAATATTTGAAATTTAGGAGTTATAGGTGATTATCGAAGGTGCTCAGTTGATCTGATGTTTTTTTATTGTACTTAAAATAAAGATATAATGTTTTTATTTGACGAAGCCCCAGTTTTTAAATTGTCAGAAGCTTTAGCTCTTTCACAGGGAATTGACCTGAAAAGTCTTTCTGCAAAATATTTTTCACTTTTACTTGCATGGAAGGGTGTTGTAAAAAGACTTGTATAAACCTGTAATTTCTTCTATTCTACTTGGCAATTGAGGAGCATAAGTAGCTGCTTTTGTTTCCTATAGAATGCTACTGTAAACATATTTGAGAGTATAGGTAGCCCCTGAGCATGAAAGAGGACTTCTAATCGTTCGTTTTGAAACTTCCCAAAGAAACTTTTAAACTTTTTTCAAATTCTCCATTTTGATGCCAGAATACTTTCATTCTTCGGATTATAGAAAAAATTAGGCTACAAATGTAATGTAATATTAGCGCTCCCGTATGTTGTTGAAAAAACAAGGAAAATTGGGAAACCTGCCGAGTACAATGTGTGCAGTTGGCTTATAACTATCAGGTTGGTTTCTCAGTATGCCACACAGAAATATGAGAAGATTTGTTTCGGATGCTTTAAATTACAACTTGGCAATTGAAGAGCTTGTACAAGGCTTGAACAGAACAGGCAAAAGGGTTTAGAGACAGATTTATAATCAATTGAATTCAGTTTTGAACCAGTTAATCGCATGGTTTGTGGCTGCAGTGAGGCATTCAAAGGAACAAATGCAAGGACGTTTTGAATTGCTTTTTTGTTATTTTAGAATGACAGAAGTGTGAATTATGCCAGCTTCTTCCCAATTCCAAGTACACTGATGAACTGGGCTCTTGATGATGTAATAACTACCTTCTAACAGTGTCCGAAATCAAAGACAGATCTACCGTCTAAGTCAGTGAGTGATTAGTCACTCTCATGATTTTAAAAACTTTAATTATGTATATTGAAACTTCCTCGATTTTTTTTAATGTTTATATAGTTCAAACTCTCAAAAAATACTAAATATGTGTTTGTAACTTAGTGGTTAGAATCTTATTTGCAAGACTTTGATTCAAATCTCAATGGCAACACATCATTGCATTTTACATTTTGACTGCCGATCTATATTTTCTAGTTTTACCCGTCTGAAATTGTGAATATTTTTATCTAGGATCACCCATTACTACAAGCCATCTCGCTTTTTATGCAGAGTTCGTATTTAAACTTGTTTTTGGTAGGATAAAATTGACGTACTTTCCTTCATAAAAATTAACTCTCCACAAAAAAAGAAAAGAAATCACACTTGAGTTTGACTTGTTAAATATGAAAAAAATTAATACGTGGCCCACTTTGGATGATGCGCTATGAAGAGAAAAATGTTACAGATGACAAAAGGTATTTCTCCATTATTAATTTACAAGGAAGAAAGCTTCATACTAATGGAATTATGGATATATTAGATTATTTTCTGGTTATTAACATTCGATATCATTATGTAAGAAAGTAATTTCTCTCTTGCAAGTGAATATCCAAAATCATCTCTTTCCCAAGGCCATGAATTACTGATGTTGTAAATTGATTTCCAGCATTTTCATTCCCACTCATGTGCTTTCCACTCTGGCAATTGCTGAATTATAAGCTGCCATTGATAGAAGATACAAAAAATTTAATAAATTGAAATGTTTGGTAGGCTCACTTTTTGATATGATGATTTTATTTTCTCGGAAAAAGGGGGGGGGGGTAAAGATTTTAACAGAGCAGTTTTGGCTTCATACAGTGTTACATATGATGTGTGCATTGCACGAAGCCAAAACTGCTCTGTTTAAATCTTTACTTAAAAGGGTGAATGGAATAATGGTGGTAGTCTAATAGTTTGTAATCATAATGAAATAACTGGAAATAATAAATTGAGAGAACGCACTTCTCCTCTAGAATCTTCCTTGCCAACTACAGTTTGGCATGCTAATCTCCATTTTTTTGGTTTCTGAAAACATTCAAAATACAAACATAAAACGGAAAAATTAAAATTATATCAGTCCATGACTTCATGTAATATAATTTTGATTAGGCATGCATATATGTTACAAACTAATACCTTCTTGAGTTTTTCTTTCTCTTTTGGTGTTTTTGGAGAAAGCAACTCATTTCCATCTATCACCTAAAAATTTGAATTAAGCTGGTCTATAATTCAGATAAATATTATCTTTTATTTAAAGAGCCATTCTCTTATTCAAGCTGATATATGCATTTACCTCTACAATACATGTACCACAGGTACCACCTCCACTACAGTTCAGCAACGGCCTAGCCTAAAATTAAATAATTAAAGGGCTTAAAGAATGTTAAATTAGCATGATTGGATATAAAGGATGTTAAATAAGCATGAATGATGAATGCTTACATAAGGTCCATATAGTTCAACATGATTTTCAAGCATTATATCTCTTAGTTTCTGGCCTCCACAAGCCGACCGATACTGTACGTCCGGCGAACCGTCTGGTAGTAACCTCGACTGTTTAATCATTGTGAAAGAACATAACTGAGATTAGAAACTAAAAAAGAATGAAAATACATGATCCCCATTTGGAAATTGTACTGTCAAAAAGTTCTGAACTTTTTCTACAAGTTTAATTAATTGCAGGACGCAAAATGTAATTTACTGTTAGAAGAACAATAAATTGAAAAACTCACATTGACAAATGCAAAATCAATCACCGGGGGTCCCTCGTCAGTGTCGGGTGTGGTGGTGGTAGCGGTAGTTTCACTAATACTGCTTGTTTGAGAGTCTATGTTAATCGCATATGACTTTCTTCCCTCTCTGAGCTTTAAATTTTGAGAGAGGCGAATATGGCATTTTTTGGTTGTTTGAGGCAACAACAAAAGGCCTAGAGAATTGAATTGAAGAACCACCATCTTGGTTTATGGAGATTATTGAAAGCAAATCTGATGGGAAGAAGAGAGAACGGTAGATAGTAGTTTTGCAGTGTGTTCCTGTATTGTTTTTCTTTTCTTTTTGGTGGGCCATAGTTTTTTTGCATCTTATTACTACAATTTCATGTTATCACTTTATCTGGATTGAAACGTGTGGCCATCATTTGCCTCAAGCCCTCAACTCCCGTTATTATATTGGATCGGATTATATCTAACAAATATCCACAACCCGCATGCGTCTCCAGGATACCTTTACAGAAATCCCAATTATTTATTTGTGGTCAACTGCTCGGTAAATAATATGAAATAAGATTTATCTTAACAACAAATGTACATCTTGACAAAGTCAAATAAGAATACCATTCCAGAATAGGAGCATCTCGACCTTATCAACATAAAATGAAAAATATTCTACAAAAAGTTAACAGCATGGAATTCATCTTTGACAAAGTCATCAGCTATTCAAGAAAGCAAGCTATATACCAGAGATGTCAATAGCTAAGTACAAGCATTCGATTTTCCTTTTAACTAACATATCACAAAAGAAAAATACTGAAAAGAACACCGTACTTATCTCTGTACATTGAGATAGAATACTGAAAAATCAGAACCTTCTTTCTTGAACAGCAAATTAACAGGAAAAATGAAAACTAAAGAAAACAGTACTATCTCTTGCACCATGCATAGTCATCAGTCCCAATCACCCTGCCTTCCATCATTAAATTCCTTCTATAGAACAAAGAAACAGAGAAAAAGTTAGGAACCAAGAAATATAATACATCAAGTGCATAAGCAGAAGATGAAGAGACCAATTTTACAAACAATAAAAGAATCTTATGTGATAAATGGAAAAAAGTAATTCATCCTGACATCTAAATCTAACTAATTAGGCTCTTGATCGGAACCACATCCAGAAAAGAATTCAACAGAATTCAGTAGAATAAGAGTTCAATAGAATAGATTTGATATTAATGTTGATGATCAGAATAAAAATTGGGATGAGAAAGAATTCAATTGAAACAATAAATAAATAGTCATAAACTTGACTCTATTTACAATGAGTGCCACTTCTTAGGGTTTCTTTCATATTGACAAATTTACCGGATAATATTGAAAAAAAGAATATAAGCTAACGACAATAGAGAAGAGAAAGACACTGTTTGCTTATCGGTGGTTTAAAGAAGTTTTTTTGTGTCACTGTCGCCTTCTTTCGCTACTGAAACGAGAAGAGGGAGAGGGCAAAAAATGAACAGCACAGTCGGAAATTGTTTCTCCCCAAATCCATCTTTTTTTCAGAGGGATTTACAGTGCGATTTGGAGGGAAAAAAGTCGCGCCAAATCATTTCTTCTCTGCTTTGCCTCTTTCTTCCGATCAGCGAATTTGTGAGATCGCGAATACTATAGAGAGATTTGGTTCCGATCATACCGTTAGTCGGACAATTGGTCATATTTAACTAGAAGAGGATCTAGTGATATATTCGATGAAAGACATCTATGTGATAAATGGAAAAGTAACTCCAAAGTTTCAATAATGCCCGTTGAAAATCCCCCCACTTCCAATCCAGTGCCATATTAATGATCCCACGAGGAAGGATACTTAGATTTAGATATATCAATTATCTGTTCGGTTAATTTCCCTAATGAAGAGCCTTTGCAACTTAGGAAAGGAATGGCCGAATGTGCCTAATATGGGCCTCTTTATATAAGAAGGCTAGTGGAGTGGAATTATGAGACCATGAATTGCTAAGCTTTTGGGCCATGATAAATCAAATGTGGACTACAGGTTTCATCAAATTATCATTATATGAGAATGAAACCCATTTATCTTGAAAGATTGGATTAATTGATATATCAATTGAACCATGTCTGGATTGAACTTCACTCAGCCCAAGCCATTGTCACTAAACATCAGGAGAGAGGAGAGAGAGAGGGATGGAGACCTGAGCTTGTTCATGGGTCATCTTCATTCTCCTGTATTCTTGTTGGGCCTTGTATGACCTAAAAAGAGCCTGTACCCTTGTCACTGATCTGGATAGCCTGTCTTCAGCCTGTCTCCTGCTTATCGCGAAGAAATCCTCCTCTCCAGTCACCTCCTCTCCAGTAGAACTGCTAGAACCAGGGTCGATCCTCATGGACTCTGTCACCTCGGCTGACTGCATTCCACGTAGACCCCGTCTCTTGTGGCGCCACCTTAGAATAGCCTTTTCTACCACACCCACTGACCATATTATCTTTTTGTACTGCCTTCTCACTTGGTGACCTCTAAATACAGCCTGAAAAATATAAATATAGGATTTATGTTATATTATCTAAAAACAGTACCGCAGGCTGGAAACAATATACAAGTGAATGTAGAGAGTGCCCCGTATGAGTATAGTATTAGTTCTAACTACTAGGGCCTTTATACCATATGCACACCACCAACAATTTCATTCTCTTCTTCTTGCTGTCTGCTTAACTTTTATTATTTTGGGAAGACAACTGGGGTATAAATAACAGTGATGAAAAATGCTTACTTCTCACTGCAGTACTGATTAGCAGGTTGCCTAAGGAACTTACAAACATTTTTTCACTCTTCTGTATTTTTTTTATTTTTTTGTTGTGGGCTGGGAGGGGGGCAGACCTGAATGTGAATAGCATTGTTGCGCATGACCAAGAAATCTTTGCGTATTTTCCAGGTACGATAATGGCTCTGGATGCGAGCAGCAGCTCTCATGACCTTCTTCCGGTTATAATTCTTATATGCGTTTTGAATCTTTAGAACCGCAACTATGCACTTTGCATCACTCTCCGAGTTCTCCATTTGCACCTACAAATGTTTAAATTGGTTGGCTTATTATCTTATATTTCAATTTTCGGTTCGGAGTTGCTAGTTGAAAATCAAGGAAAGAAAACTGAGCAAATAAACCAACAAACTAATTAATATAATATATCACACTATTTGCTATCATGCACACTAAATACTTTAGTTAATCAAGATTAAGTTAGAACAAAAAAATTTTAGATAATATTATATGATTCTTTCATTAAGAAACTTTTTAATTAACTAATAAAATCAACTTTTGTTGGTATATTATATTTGGTAGAAAAAGGTTTTGGTTTGGCTATTTTAGTACCGCGTCGGTTTGCAACTTCAAGGTCCTCTCTCTAAAAGCGGCTTGTATCTTAGATGCTGCGTCTGCCGCATTTCTATAAGCTGCCAGAGATTCTTTTAGACAAAGCTCCTCTTCACCAAGGTTGGTGAAAAGGTGATCATCAGGTCTGCTGGTGGAGGTCAATTTAGAGTTTGTGTCTGAGTCGATGTTTCCATGGATAGACATGGCCTCAAAATGGGCAGTTATACCCTGTTCAGCCAGATAAGCAGCTAGACCTTCAAATCCTTGCTTGTCTGCCAGGTCAGCAGCCGTTGATCCACCAGAGTAATCAGGTGTGGGATCTGTCACCAAACTAGGATTTGCTCCCGCTGATAATAGACTAGCAACCATCCTTTCCCTAATACAACAAATATATTTTATGTTATTTTCCACCTTGCATCACAAAAATATTTATATAACCAAAAACAGAATGGGAAATGATACGCACCTGCCATAAAATGCCGCCCAGTGCAGAGCAGTCCAGCCAGCTGAATCCCTAAAATCAAGAGAAAGGCCTGAAAGTGCAAACATCCATACCGCCCAATTATAATCCAACATGGCACAAAGGTGTATCACACCTTGCCCCTCTTCGTCTAAAGGCGTGATCTTGCAACCCTCTGATACCTTCTCTAGAAGCCATTCTTGAACCTTATATCTCAACACCATTTCTAACAAACCCTTGTTAGTTGCATTCCCTTCATTGATTTGTTTAATCAGACCTGTCCAGTATTTCTCAATCACTGGTGATGTTTGACTCGCAAAGTTGGTTGCCTCCTTCAACTGTTTCTGAGTCAATTTGTTGGACATGCTTGAGATTTTGTTTGAGGAGAAGAGCAGGTGCAACAGCCGGGATTGTAAACGAATATCTTTCAATTCAGGTTCAGGCTTAGGTGCTTTTGGGTCAGAGAGGTATGTAAAAGTTATGACTTGGCTTATCGGATTTTGGCCGTCTAGGGTCATATAGAGCTCGGCAGATCCAGGAGTATTTGGAGGGACCAAGACACGGAATACACCAGCTTTGATGAGTTCAACATTTACACATCTTCCATCAATGCTACAATAGAGGTAAATGTCCCTTAATTGGTGAAGGTCCCTGAATTGGTCATCAAAGTCACCCACAACTAAGACCTGCTTATGTCACACAACAAAGAAATTGTTGTAATTAAGAACTAAGATGCGAAATATGAAAACTGTATTATTTCAAAAGTAGATTGGATTTATCATGTTCTTCTTTTCCAGACAAAACTGTACATTTTCTCTCATTCATAGCCATTTTAAAGAAGTTAAATAAAGAGAAGCCGTCTAGTCTTAACCACTACATGGGCTATATCAGTATTGGTCTTCGAAAAAAAACAGTTTTTGGCTAGCAGTCACCATGAAATAGAGATGACGGTGTGTAAATATCTATGTGAATGAAAAACTTTAAAAAAGAAAATAAGATAACATAACCAACCAAACCTTTGTTTCTTTGGTACAATACGCCCAGGCTGGAGACACATCAGTTATAGTAAACATTAGGTTTTGGGTCAAAATGGGCTCCGTCAAAGGTTCATCTATTTGACCAAGGGCCTCTTGGCCATATAGACCTGGTAGCTGCGTCCCATATAGTTGATTAGATGTCAGAGGCAGGGAGTAACTAGCGTAATTAGTTAGTGCGCCAGATAGTTGATTAGATGTCGGAGGCAGGGAGTAATTAGCGTAATTAGTTAATGCGCCAGATAGTTGATTAGATGGGCCTTGCATTGGAGTAAAGGTGCCCTGTGCAGCAAATTAAATAATATTATAATAGTAGTAATTATCAGTTTATAACAGAACCTACAAGGACATTAGAAGAACATTGCAGGTACCATGCAATATTAATAAGTTGGTATAGTGCTCACATTATTTACATTGATGATACTACCAGGGTCCATCCAAGACACCAAAGAACTCGAAGCACCTGCCACCATTCATGCAAAAATAAAATAATTAAAACCTCTCAAGGTAAGGTAAAATTGGTTTCAGATCGTGCACCTTACAAATCAGAATGGCCATCAATCCGACCAAAACTGACTGGATCAATTCACCATTGGAAGAATGGATAACAGTTGAATGACAAGTGACCTGTTGATATGAGTTACCTTCCTGAGAATTGTCCTCACTAGGAGACTGTAACAGGTCATCCCATTCTAAGGTGTTAAGTTGATCCCATTCATTGTTCTCTGTTGCTCCAATACAATAAACCAACAAATGCAAAGCCACAAAAAGTTAAAACACTTCTCAACAAATCAGATGTCAAACTTTTCCAAGTACTGTCTTTACTAAACTCACTGTTATTGTTTCCTGAGTTAAATTCCTCAGAAACTATCCCACCTCCCGAGACCTCAGAATGTTGAGAAATTGAATTTGAATCAGGAGTTTGCGAGCTCAAATTTAAGTTCTTTCTGGGTAATGGTGTCGAATAGTCACTTCCTATCACCAATGCACCGGGTGAAAATGCATTTTCCTGATAATGCCAACCAAATGAAAATAATTAGCAAAAGTTATTGTTATCAAGACTTGGGCTTTTCACAAGTCAAGATTGTCGACAAGAAGAAGCAAGAATTAAAACCTTAGAAGTACGAGGCACATATAGGTAATGCACAAGAACTATACGCTCCAATTCACTAAGAACAAAGAAAAATAGTTGTTAGTGCGTTAGTAATAAATGACAAAAGACACATGTAGAACTTAGGTTCAATCAGCTGATATGAGAGATTGTCTATCCACATGATAATGTTCGCCTTTTATACTTTAGTTACTTCTATTATGTTAAGTGGAAACTTATGCAGCTGGAAATTTGTTAGGGAGAAGAAAAGAATACAAGATGGGTTGTAACAAACAGTACAACAACATAAATCCACCAGCACGTAGATCTCTTTGTCCTCTACATTTTCGTATAAAATTTCCCTACAAATACCCAAAAAAATCCCTTCCGAAAAACTTTAAAATGAACAGATGGTCTAATGCCAGGACAGAGCACAACTCAGGTTTATCACAATTGGTACCAGAGCACAAGCTGGATCATAATAAGTACAATTAAAGCACAATTTAGGTCTTAACAGAGAGGGGGATGGGGGGAGAGAGAGAGAAACGTACCTATCAAGAAGCCAGAAGCACCGGCGGTAAAAATCAGGGTCATCTTCACCTCTTGCATAATAGACATGCACTCTTTCTTCATCACCAACCTGTTCTTATTTAATTTTAAAAAATATAAAAATAAGCATCACTAAGATACTACGGCCCACATCAAAGAGAGTGCAGACATAACAGAATCATTTATTCATTTATACCGAGAGAAGCTAGCTTTTGTCACTTCTTGATTTCATCTAATGATTTTTTTTTTAATATTGTGCATTGTTCACTGAGGTTATGAGATTAACATTTTACACTTTCACTTTAGGTATCAGCGTACTTATGCAATTGAATCTGCAAGACTTGACCTTTAGCTTTTCATGAGCTTCTTGCACAGATTTTCCATCCTTTTTCTTTCTCCAGTTATGCCCGTCCTTTCTGAAGTTTCTTACCACCTTCCGATCATACAAGAACACTGAACCACCTACCTCAAAGAAGCCAAAAGTTAAGAAAAAAAAATAGCAACTTTCTAGACCAACATACCAGTCAAGTCCATGCAAATTGAATTGCACTCGATTAAAAACAAAAATAATAGTTGGGTTTCGACTACTTCATTGGGTCCAATTCAATGAATTGGAACTAAAGTGGGTGCTCCTGCAAATGAACCGCCTTTCACTCAGCTATACCAGCTGTTGCAGTCATTGTCCCTATGTTACACTATGCGCCATACTGATCATGGGTATAAACACCTATACAAATTTGCTAACGCACCATGCACAAACGCATAAAAAGAGAGAGAGAAAGTACTAGATGGATTTTGAACAGGCTCGGGATGAACTGGGAGTTTGAGAAGATTGTGATTAGATAGAATGGCATGAATTTCATTCGGCCTAAACCACCCTGCTGCTGCCTTTTTTAGTTTCTCTTCTATATTCAAGGCTGTTCATTATAAATAAGTCAGTCAATCTCAATACTGAAATTTACAATAATTGACCATTGATTTCAAATAATAATATAAAAAGTGACCAAAAAATAAAATTTAATAATTAAGGAACCAAACTTGCAGTTTCCAGGTTCTGCAGATGTCGGAGGAGGGGGTTTTCATGTTTTTCTTCGTTTCTTTTTTTTTCTTTTTTTTGAGGTAGTAGGTGAAAAGCCTAGTGAATTACAGAGTTTGATGCGTACTTTAAATTTAGAGGGGTATACTTCTGAATTAGAGATTGCTAGTAAAGAGTTGGAAGGCATTTAAAATGTTAATAATTAGCTCAAGATTTTATACTAGCAACCTATCATACAGCTACAGCCACCTATCCTCTCAGTAACTAAAATACAATAAAAAAATTACAGGTTCATGCCAGTCCATATATGAAAATCTAAATTAGGTCAAATCTTTAAAAAAAAAGGACCCAAAAAAAAAACAAAACTAAACCACAATAATTAGTCACTTTTATGCCTGAAATTTTGAACAAAAGTAAAGGGTCTGATTCACAATACTGAAATTTACAATAATTAACCATTAATTTCAAAGAATAATAGTAAAAGGTCATCGATTAATAATGTTTTTGAGGTAGTAGGTGAAAAGCCTAGTGAATTACAGAGTTTACGAACTTCAATATTTAGAGGGGTATACTTCTGATTTAGAGATTGCTAGTAAAGAGTTGCAAGGCATTTAAAATGCTAATAATCAGCATAAGATTTTACACTAGAAACCTATACTCACAGTTGCTAAAATCGAATAAAAAATGACAAAAATAAATCAGTAAACCACGAAAGGAGGCCACATGCTACACACCTTTGACCGTGGCAAAGCCATGGATCTCAGCTCCAGCGAGTGGCGGCGACTTGTCAGTATCTCCCATCGCTGCTTTAGAAAGAGAACAAAAGTGATTTGGAGGGGGGATGCGGAGAAGAGAGGGGTAAGAAGATTAAAATATAAAAAAAAAAAAATACGGTACCCGATATTCAATAACAAATTAACACCGCGAGCCTCAACTAAATTCAACTGTATTAGTTTCTTGAAGATTTCCGTTCGGGAAATATGCAACGTCGGAGCAGTAGCTTTTCCTAATAAAAGTTAAGAAAAAAAAAAAAAAAAGGACAGAGCAGCAGCCGAGTTTACCCCGAATAATTGATTTTTTTTTTTAAATAGAATTAGTTTTAAATATTTTACCGGAACCAGCCCAGTGTACGATGAATTTAGAAAAATAGCCTCCACCGATCCTACGGATCGGTGGAGCAAAAAAAATCCCTTCTACACCGACCCTACGGATCGGTGGAGCCCTTTTCGTCCCATTTTCACACCCGCTGATCCCTTGCCACATAAAATCCCACAATTTGCTCCACCGATCCTAGGGATCGGTGGAGGCTTGTTATCAAATTCAACCCGCGCGGGTCTCCTTCTTCCTCTTTTCTTTTCTTCCTTCCCAGCCGAACTCTTCTTCTTTTTTTCTGTTTTTTTCGTTTTTTTTATCCTCTCAATATACTAAATCATTTCTCAATCCATTTGTTTCAAAATATCTGGATCGTTTAAGAGATTTGGAAACTCTTCAGATCTACAATTTTGACAAGGTAAATATCCCTATTCTTAAATTTTTTTATTTTAGCCGAATTTAAATAAATAACTAATTTAATTTAGTTTGTTTAGTATATTTAGAATGTTTTTGTGAAATGTAGTGTTAAATTAGTATTTGGTGTAATTTAGTGGTCATGTAGTATTAATTTAGTGTAATTTGGTGTTAATTTACAATGATTTGATGTTAATTTAGTGTAATGTAGTGTTAATTTAGTGTAATTTAGTATATATATATTTAGTATTAATTTATTGTTAATTTAGTGTAATTTAGTATATATGTAATATAAATTAAGTATTCATGTATTATAATTTGTGCAAAATTAGATAAATATGTAAATGTGTAAAATGTGTAAATTGTATAAATGTGTAAAATTAGACTAGTAAATGTGTAAATGTGTAAAATATGTAAATGTGTAAATGTGTAAATGTGTAAAATTAGATAAATGTGTAAATGTGTAAAATTAGATAAAATTATAAATGTATATAATTAGTAATATGTACTATATATTTGTGTAGTTAAGTGTTCATGAAGTTTATTATTAAAATTAAAATTAGATGATATGTTGTTTACATATAGTTAAATTTTGATTATTATAGCCGTGTGGTTGAAAAAAAGTTTGTTTATATAATTATTTGTTTATCTAACAGAGTCAATGGATAACCCGGATTATCCTGAGTTGTTGAAATTAGCACCACAGAACCACAGGGCATGGCAAGTTCGTGATATGGTAATTTTTATTATATTTATTAATTATTTATATCAAATAAATATTATATGAAGTATTTGAAGGGTTTACAATATTTTTTTTTTTGGTAGCCTACCTCTTCATTAAAGGTAAATGTACATCAGACTAGTATTGCTTACAACAGTCGGATGGACGATGCTCTGAAGAGGTTAGGGTTGTATCAAATTGCTCGCCTTAATGATTGCAAGATTGATCCGCATTTGATTACTGCTCTGGTTGAGAGGTGGAGGCCAGAGACTAATACATTTCATCTACCTGTCGGTGAGGTGACAGTGACGTTGGAAGATGTCGCATGTCTATGGGGCTTACCGATTAAGGGTAATTAATAATCTCATAGTAGTTTATCTGTTAATTTAATTAACTATTTATAAAAAAATAAATTGTTGATTGTATAATTTTTTTAATTTGCAGGCGACCCGATTTCTGGCACCAGCGATACTGATTGGGACCCATACTTAGAGTATGATCTAGGAGCTGACCCGACTAGTTTTTACGATCACCTCCATCAGACAATGCCATATAAATATAGGATTTATCATGCTGGGACACCGGAAGAACGATTGTCCGTCTCTGCTTATGCACTTAGACTGAGATGGGTGCGGAGACGATTTAATGATCCATTACAACAATTTCACGATGATGAGACAGTCGCACGGTACACCCGAGGTTTTTGTATGGATTTATTCGGGTCGGTTATGTTTCCAGATTCGAGTGCGGATGGAGTCCCTGCGATGTACTTACAATTCATCACTGATTTAGAGACTCCACGAGAATATAATTGGGGAGGTGCAGTACTTGCACATCTCTATCGAGAGTTGTCACGTGCTTGCCACGCGGGGGTAGACACAATAGCGGGTCCGATGTTGTTGTTACAGATTTGGTCATGGACTCGATTTTCTATTGGTCGGCCTATACCCCGGGAAGAGCCACCTCCCTTCGGTGATGCCGATGAGAATGAGAGGAATGCTTTCAGTGTGAAGTGGACCACTCTCCATTTGTGGCCAGAAAACCCTCACTTAGGTAAAAAGATTTATAATTCGAGATAACTTCGATAGATTTATAATTGTTTTTTTAAATTTATATTTATATTTTTTTTTTTTTTGACAGGTGGTACAGCCGCATATAGAGATAGCTTCGACAGACTAGCTGATGAGACAGTTAACTGGCAACCATATGTTGATTATTATGATCATTTACCTCGACATGTCCGACGACAAAAGAGGTATTGGATGAGCTGCAGTTACGTGATCCATTTTTGGATGGTGGAGTTTCAACATGCAGATAGGGTCATGCGCCAGTTTGGTAAGTACCAAGAGGTCCCGCCTCCTCCTCCTCTACCATGGGATGATATTAGTTATTTACGAAATGCATGGTATCATGATGGCAATTCAACAAGGGATGGTTGTTGGGCGATGACTCTTTGTGAGTTCATCGAGAAACCTGCAGTATTAATTGGAGAGCGGAGACCATATGATATGTCGAGGCATCATCTGTACATGCATTGGTTCCACGCGCGTGGTATGAGATCAGTGTATCTATCAGATAACAATCCGGAAGCTCTACGACGTCAGGCTCCCCCGCGAACAGGAGATGTTGCTACACTGGCATATGTTCCTCATGGTCATAGGCATTCCCGTGTGGTTCGTACATTACTTTTTTTTTTCAATCAAACTAGATTTTTCAATATTAATGTGCAATATGTCATGCTTCAAAATGTGCTATGTAGATTGCTCGAGAGATACAAAGCACTATGCAGGCAATAGACATGGTCAAGACCCCGGGACAAGTGGCATATGGCAAGATGATGCTCGAGCATGCTCGTGACATTATGGAGGATATTGATCAGATTCACATCTTCCGAGGCATACTCGATAGTGCTGGGATCCCTATGGATTTGGACATGATTAGTTTGGATGATGATTTTCCTGATCAGCATTATAATCGCCCTACCACTGCAGATCCTCCCGAGACGTGGGACAACTTCATGAGAGGCACAGAGTCTGGATCTATATCTCAGTTCATGCTCGATGAATTAATGGGAGGCATTAGTGCAATGGGACCATCATCTGCAGATCCGGGACCATCCAATGCAAATTACGCTCCATCTACTTCAGATCCACCTCTTCCAGCAGGCCGTATAAGGAATCCTACTAATCCGTACACTCCCGGGAGTGACGCCCTTAGACCAAGGCGACGACGAAGGCAGTAACATGTTTCGATTGAGTAAGTGCATCTGTTAAGCATGATACATTTTAATTTTTAATTGGCTTTTAATACATTTTTAACCATTTTTTTGTTTTCTTTTTTTGCAGAGGTACATGAAGAAATATAAGGTTAATGTTAGATTTGATCTATTATTTTATGTATGCTATATGTAATGTTAAGTGGACTATTGTAACTTTAATTGGACTAACTTATGCTTATTTGATATTTTATGTATGCTATATGTAATGTTAAGTAGACTATTGTAACTTTAATTGGACTAACTTATGCTTATTTGAAATTTTATGTATGCTATCGGCTAACATATGACAGTACGTTCACGAGAAATATATTCTTAGAATACAATAAAAATATCACCATAAATTCTTCGAATACAATAAAATGTCAATATAAGATACATCCCTAAAAATACAATAAAATGTCAACTTAGAAATTCATAAAATTTTCGATTGAATAAAAATGTCTAAATAAGATACATTAATGTAAACTTAGAAATCCATAAATTCTTACAATACAATAAAAATGTCTAAATAAGATACATTAATGTAAACTTAGAAATTCATAAATTCTTACAATACAATAAAAATGTCTAAATAAGATACATTAATGTAAACTTAGAAATTCATAAATTCTTACAATACAATAAAAATGTCTAAATAAAATACATTAATGTAAACTTAGAAATCCATAAAACAATGTAAACATAAATTTTGCAGTTTTATCGAGTCGATGCACCTGTTACAAAATGAGTACAACTTAGTTCAAATAAAATGGTAATTATGCAAACGAAATGTCTTTTGAATTTTTAAATTTTTATACCCGAATGTCTTGCTGCAGTTGACTCTTGATTATGTTGTCGAGCATTTCGCCTCGTGGCAGGGGCCTCCATTTTGTCCATAGTCATTATTCTCCGCTTGTGTTTTCTCCTACCCTTATTTACTTTATCCGGATCTGGCCTTATAATGGGTCCATTATACAATGGCCAATCCCGTTTATTTCCAAATCCATTGAATCGACCAGACCAAGTGTTTATATAATTTTGTAAACTGTAATATGAACTAACATAGTCGCTAGGATTTAGCCTCCTCATGAAGCAAACTGCAAGAACATGGTTACATGGGATACCTGTTAATTGAGGTCTCCGACAGCTACATATAGGCATTCCTTCTGCAGGGAATGTAACATAGTACTTCACTTCGCCCCGAACACCCTTCAATTAAAAAAATTATATTTACATCAAATGTATTACATGAAAGTAAATAATTAGATTTATCAAATGATTGGCTTACTGTCTCGAGAAGTCCATTATTATCAATAACCTCATAGTCGTTATGGCCAGCATACATCGCTCTTACCTCATGTTTCCTTGCTTTCTCATTACGACGATGTAAAATCTCGGTAATGTTCAACGAAAAATCCAATCCAGTTGCCTCCCATCCAATTGCGGCCTCCCGCCTATTTACAAACCAGTCGACGCACTTATAAAAGGTCTTATCCACAATTGCACACACAGGTAGTTGCCTGGCAATCCTAAATACACTGTTTAGTACCTCAGAGCCATTACTTGTCATTATACCCCATCGATTGAGGACTCCATCATGCACTTGTGCCCACTTATGCAGAGCCAAAGGCTCTGCATCAGAGTTGCGGAGCCGTTTACCAAATTTCATAATGTAGTCATGTACGGCTGCATCTCTTTGCTTAATCAAATCCATCCCCTCTTCAAATCTCCAGATTTTTTTTTTGGCAACATATTTCTTGAATACCTTTTTGATCCACTTTTGAGGGTATTTTTTCCAAATATTTTCACAAATATGCTGTGTACACAGTCGGTGGACAGCTTCACCTTTTTCCTCACACCATCCCAGATTAGGAGCCTCAAACACCCCTCGTATACCAAGGTGCTGGTACGAGACAACACATATTTTTCCTGGCCCGACAACATTGATACGCAACCAATTCATAAACCAACCCCAATTTTCTATAGACTCTTTTTCACAAATTGCAAATGCAAGTGGCAAGAGTTGTTGCTCTCCATCGTAAGCACAAGCCATAAAAAGTTTACCCTTGTATCTTCCGGATAAGAACCCGGCATCAACACTGATAACGGGCCGAAGATGAGGCCATGCTTCAATGCACGGCCCAAATGCCCATGCAACCCTGTTAAAAATATTGATATTAAACTTGCTTGATGGTTCATCCTCTAGTAGGTACTGTGTACCTGGATTAGATGCTTTGATGGCACCCAGAAACGATGGCAGCAGCTCATAAGACTTCTCCCAGCTCCCAAACAAGTCTGCAATTGCAAGTTCTCTACCTCTCCACAACTTGTTATACGAGGGCACTACTGTCCCAAATTCAACTTTAACCAGATGCTTGACCATTTTAATGTTTAACTCCAGATCATCTTTCAAAGCCGGTTTAATAATATCAGCAATTACTCTGGCAGTCATTTGATGACTATCCAACCTTTTAGCACTTCCAAAACATGTGTGGACAAACGGGTTGGTGGAAATTGTCCATGCACCTGTTGGTACTACCTTTGCATACAATTTCCATTGGCATTTAGAAGATTTACATGCAACTCTATACTTAGTTTTATTGCTGTTTAGCACGTCTAACTCTGTGTTTTTGTTTAGGTGAAAAGCAGCAAGTTCTGATTTTAGTTTGGCTTTTGATTCAAACATTTGACCCTCAGCAAATTTTTCATCTGACCTGGGGGGGTTCTCCAGAAATGCACGATCCTTGTATGGCATTGGCAATTGATCGTGGAATGATGAACATGGATGCCTATCTCCCCGATTGAGGAATGGGATCGACTTGTGCCAATCCTTCAATATTTCTTGGGCGTTCATTTCAGCCTCCGCTTCGTCCATATCTGCGTCCCATGCTTCAGCCGAATCATCATCATCAAAAGAACTTGTATCAGTTTCTGTGTCTTGATCTGATTGCTCACAAGGGTCATCACCGGCATGAACCGGAGGTGTGTAGGTGGGTACAGGTACACTGCCCGACTCAGGATGAAAGTCGGTCTGAACCGACGCTGTGTTACTACCTCCAGGCAAACTATCTGGACACGGGTCATAACCCATTTGGTTTCTACCATGGTGCGCCTCAGCTACCAATTCTATAACCTTAAATCCAGCAACTTGAGCTGCAGTTTGTTTAATGACATCCCAAGTTTCCTCATTTTCTATCCGAAATAGTGAGAAATGGTACGATCCGGGTTGTGCTGTGTTCATACGTACCCTGATTGTCAATTTGACTCGACTCGGAAGCAATTCAAGTCCAACGTATATCTGTCGTCTTATAATAGCAAAACTGGTAGAATCAGATACGGTAAAGGTAAATGCAGCCCCTATGTCATAACCAACACCTGTTGAAGTGCTTTGAAGGTTACCACCATAATACACATTGATCAATAGCAGCGACATTTTGCTGAACAAGAATCAAACACTAAATTAACTTCAAATATTTTTCAATTTTACAACACTAAATATAAACAAATAAGTAAAAAAAAAAAAAATCACAATAATAATCAGAAGACGATGCTGAGTACAATGGTGGTGGTGATCTGTTAATTTGGCAACTTCTCTATTGAATAATGAAAAAAAAAATAAAAAACACACACTAAATTAACTCCAAATATTTTTTAATTTTACAACACTAAATATAAACAAATAAGAAAAAAAAAACTCACAATAATAATCAGAAGACGATCCTGAGTACAATGGTGGTGGCGATCTGTTAATTTGGCAACTTCTCTATTGGATTTGAAAAAAACGAAATAATGAAAAAAAGGAAAGAATAATGGAGGCAGAGAAGAGAAGAAGAGAGAAAAGAAGAAGAAGAAGAGAGCTCTGCTGCGTGGTAAGAAGGTAAACCTTCCTCCACCGATCCACAGGATCGGTGTGGAGTAAAAAAGGGCTACACCGATCCACAGGATCGGTGGAGGGATATTTCTGTGTAACCAACCGTGTGGCGTGTGGCAGAGGTGAAAATGAGCTCCACCGATCCGTAGGATCGGTGTAGGAATTCTGGTTTTTGCTCCACCGATCCTACGGATCGGTGGAGGCTATTTTTCTAAATTCAATTCACTGAGGGCTGGTTCCGGTAAAATATTTAAAACTAATTCTATTTAAAAAAAAAAATCCGAATAATTTGTTTACTGTTAACTGGTCATCAGATCACTTCCTCCAGTGTATCCCTAACGACCGTCTCCAGTTCCCGAAAACAAGGGGAATTAATGTAAAGATATTAATTAGATAGAAGATCATGTGTATGAGTAGGAAAGTAGGAGATACTTAAATAATATTTAAAAAAATATTATGATTAAATTTACAGATAATTTTCATATAATATAACAAAACGCACAAGATTATACAAGATTTTTTTTACTTATCCTCTCCCTCTAAAATTTTCACACATGCTTAACATTGATTCGAACTTGAAATTCTTATTTTACCTATTTAGACGGTAATTTGTATTTCCGTAATTCCACACTAACACAGTTCTGGATGTATCTTTTCACACTATCTATGAACGGAAAAACATATTTCTCTATTTTAAATGTACTTACAAAAGATGTTAGTCTCACTATCTGGTGCGTTGTTATCTTACTCTTGTATTTTTAGTTATTTTTCATAATACATCCCCTATTATCTTCTACCTAATATCTCTAGCACATCATAATTATCCCTAAATCACTTTTCAAAAGAAAAAATAAACAAAAGGAATTCATGATTTCGAATTTGTATTAATTTAAGTTAATTCTAATTAAAATAAATAAAGGGGACAATCCCCAAAGAAAGTAAATAAAGGGGATAAGGTCGTTTTGACTTAGAAAACATAGATGGTTGCGTAATTTCGGCAACAGTACGTAACTGTTGATTTCAAACAATAGTCGGATGAAAGTGAGACTATGAATGAGTACGACCAACGATTGAAGACGACAAATTAAGATTAAGAACATGTTTATAATGAACGTTCTAGTAATGAACTTTCTAGGTGAGGTCAGACAAGATTTTGCTAAATAACAAGATATTATTTATAAATTTATAAATTAACATAGTATAAAGTTTTTTTTTTTTTTTTGCTTCAAGCCCGTAGGTAAATTACAACATATATCATACTCCTCTCAATTACAATTACTCAGTACTCATAAAAGAAGTTTGCAAAAATAAAGAAAAAGTAAAACCTGAGTAGTCCCACCCATTTTCTCTTTCTAATTTTGTCAAACTATCTGCTATCATATTACTCTCTCTATGAATAAAAGTACAATCAAAATCCTTATAAACCTTAAAAAGCTCTCAAGCCTTGTAAAATTCCTTGAATGCTCTCCAATCTGCTTCCATGGGAAGCCTTAATGAAGTACAAGAAGTTGCTAACACTTGACAATCAGTATAGAACATGCATGAATTTATATTCATGGAGGCAACATTTTCCATAGCTTGTACTAAAGCAATTGCTTATGCTTGAGTTGGGCAACAAGCTCTCACTGCAGCAGAATAATACTCTATCAGCAAGTCTCCCTTAAAAATTATATAGCCTATTCCTCTACTCCATTGATCCTTCCATGACCCATCTACATAACATGAATAAGTGTTGCAGCTATCTACTGACACATCTGAATTGAATAAAGTGCTTTCAGATTGAACCATATTATATGTCATGCCTACCTTAGTCTCCATATTTATCTCATTGAACAATTTCATGAACCTTTTGAAGGTAGGCTCGGTTCCCGCATACATTTGCTCATTCCTACACCTCCATAACGCCCATAGGATATTTGCACGTTCAGTCCACTCCCAATCTGTTGCTGTATCGCCTAAGTGAATCAAACCTTGTATCGAATCAACTCCCATGGTGTCTGATCTGAGCCCGCAAATAAAAAAAAATAACAAGCACGTGAGAAAGAACAGTGGAACATTAAATGTGTTGTCTTCTTCTCTTTCGCCACATACTTGGCATTTAGAATCCCTTTTGTGTAATCTTCTAGCTAGAGTGTGATTTAGAGGAAGGGCACGACTTAGTATTCCAAAGAAATAAATGTATCCGCGGTTGTATTGTGCCTTTCTTTCAAACTAACCTCCAAAGATCCTTTTGATTTGAACTCCTTTGCTGTTGTCTTTCACATGATATCAGTTCATAGGTTTTTTTTTAATAGAAAAAGAACCATTTGTAGTTGAAGAAAAAAAATCAAACGGTCAGAACCTTCACCTTGAAGTGGTGGAATGATAGAGGAGACAATTTGTAAACATTACCTGTAGCCAAACAATTCAATTAATTTCTCCATATTCCAACTCTCACTTTCTTGCTCAGATAATTCAGCCGCCACCATTTGTGTCACACCCCAAACAAGAAATTCTGGATTAAGGTGTGATCAACCTCGCCTCGTGCTCAATTAATCATTAAGCACGCAAGGCTAATCATAAAATAATAAATCAACAGCAGTGGAAGCATCAAAATATAAAGTATCAAGCATCAGTCACATAACAAATAAATAAACATACATATCATACAGTACGATCCGTCTCGGATCCAAAATGACATCAACTAATGAAAATCTATCGAGCCCGTATATATAACACAAGAAATATGAGACTCGTAAACCTAATCAAAATCCTAACCCTAACTAAGTCAAGCGGCGTGGCCCTCGGGGACAGCTCCTGATAACTCCTGCTGCGGATCACCAGATGCTGTATCTAAAACCCACGAAACAACTTGTGGGTGAGCGACTAATCGCTCAGTATGTGACCCAGAATTATCCTCTCAGGTATCCTTTACGATCAAAGCACTTTTATTTGTAAATCACGTTCAGTTATGAATATAATTTAAATATGCACAAGTGTGAACCTATATCTACTAATATTTATAACACTTTTAATTGATGCCATTATGCAATTAATCTATTATGTAGCCCAATGAAATGTTGAATAAGCACCTCATCTTCATCTTGAAAATTGTCCATCCCGTTATAATCCATAAGGGAGGTTGTAGTGAATTTAATAAAACGTATAGGAAGTTGGATTATGGATGAACAGGGGAGAAAAAGAAACAGAGAGATATAGATAAAAGAGAAGTTTAGCATGAGAGATAAGAGTAATTTTGAGTAGGAGTTTTTATAATTAGTTTGGGTATACTTGCAAAATGATGGCATGAGAATTAGTACCGGCCAGTAATTACTCAAACCCCTTGGAAACTATAAGAATGTGTAGGGATTGCCAAAGCGTGTATAGAAATGAGCAACAATCCACCAGGGGAGAAGAATCGGGTCTGATTTGATGTCTCTCTTCATAGGACCAAGTCTGAATTGGACCATAATGGAAATTAAATATGAAGATGAACCGACCCAGGATTATTTGTAACACCTTCTTGTTGATATAAGAAATAAAGTATGTGATCCGGTAGCATGGAATATACTGGTATTGCCAGTAAATTATCAACACAACCAGGGCACCAAAACTATTGTAATTGAACTGTACCACCATGTTAAGCATAAATCTTCTTTTTCTCCACAACTGATATGGTATTAAAAAAATCAAGAACTCCATTTATAGAGAAAAGCAGCAAGAACGGCAATCCATTAATTTGGGTACTATCAAGGTGTAATAGAGATAGAGAATGATCAAGGTAGATACTCTCAGTAGGTTCAGTTGCGATGAAATGTAAGAAATTTGATTGAAAAATTCATGGATAAAGTAACTAGGAAAGGAAAAGAGAAAGGGCAGAAGAAAGGGCTCTAACATAGTATAAAGTTAAACTGATAAAAAATAATAAAAAATAAATGTATTAAAACTAATGTCAAAAATTTGTTCTTTTGACCGCTTGATTTTATACTAAATTAGATTGAAAATTAATAAAATTTGACACTTAAATGCATATTTTATGAAGTAAATCGGTTTTAACAATTGTACTCCAACTATTCTATTTTTTTTATAGCTGCGGTTAAAAAAGAAAAGCATCAGAAAACCGTACAAATTATTTATCTATAATAATTTTGATCCTATTAACGAAATACTTACCACTCGCCTTGATAGTTTTGGGATTTTTATAAAACATTTGAGCAATCATAAATAAATACATATGCAATTAAAAGAAAGATAGATGCACGTAATAGATTTAGCATTTGTTGACATTATTTCAAGGCTATTAAAAACACTTATCCACAGTCTGTTGTTCCGGTCAACTTGATCCAATTTAATAATTGTGGAATCTTTGAATGTTCTAAAAAAACAATTCTGATAATTGTTCTATAAACTTGTTTACTTTACGTTAATGTTACAATATATATGATAGATAATGTGCACTTACATATTGGTTAATGTTTATTTAATTATTACACAATGCCCACTTATTTATTTAATTTAGACATAATGGCTAGTAACTGTCACACATTTTGACTTGGTCAAAACTTACTTTTATTACTGTCAATAACTGTTTTACACACTTGACTAATGCAAAATACACACTTGTCAATTACATAAAACACAAATTACTTACAGAATACACACTTAATACTTAATTATTCAAATTACTTACAGAATACAAACTTCAATGTTGCACAATACACACTTATTCACGTTTTCTAAAAATTTCTCCAACAATAATAAGAAAGTACGTAAAGATGAAGACTCAAGTATAATAGTCCTCAAAATATATAAACGGCACCAGTGTTTTAAAAAAATGGCCGTTTAAGTCAATTAATCGACTAATTAGTCGTTGGCGGCGATCAAACTGTTACGGATTTTTCCGACTAATTAGCCGATTATTTTCAATTAATCGCTTAGCGATATTATGTCCGTCCAACGAGCGTATACCACTATTTACAATACTGAACAACACAGTGTCATGCGTACAGATCTTCTGAGGTAATGCACTGTTTGAGCCTCAATCCAGATCATTCGATTATAATCCCCAGATCAATTTAATCCAAACTTGTAATACATTGGAGCCCTTTAAAATTTGTATTAGAATATATATAATGAATGAACATTAAATTGACAGTGTCACTACCACAGTCAGTAGCGGTCCTTGTGGAAATCTATATTTAATGTTCAAACTTCAAAGCACATTGTACTTTGTATCGGTTGGTTAATTATATATATATATATATAATTTTAAAGTATTGTGATAGCGAACGAGAAGTCGAGAAACCCACTTTTGACATCTAAGTGCCCAATTTTCTTATTGATTGTGACGCATGCCATTACTGAGATGACGGGATCTCTCTAGTGTGGATACACTGCATCGGTAGATTCGTCGGCAGTTCGTCTCGTTAGTTTTTATGAAATGAAATCTGCTAAAATTATAAATAGAATTTTAGGACTCTGAAATTTCAAATTTAATTATTTAAGTTTTTTTATACACGAATCTCAAAGCAAACATAATTTTATGCATAAATTACGAAATATATAGATGGTTGGATTGAGAATTTCAGGGATCCTGAAATCTCTATGAATTTCAGCAGATTTGTTTCCAGTTTTTATAGTCCGATAGCCAGAGAATCCAACTCGCTTTCATTTCTGTGACCGACACATGTATAGCGAGTCAAGCAGATTACTTTTTTTACACAAAAACAGTAAGTAGTTGATAAGTCTAAATTTATAATCAAGAGCGTAATCAGAATAATTAACAGAATGAGACAAAAACAAAAGCATATTACTTTTGTTTACGCAAAAACAGTAAGTGGTCGATAAGTCTAAATTTATAATCAGGAGCGTAATCAGAATAATTAACAAAATGAGACAAAAACAAAAGCATATTACTTTTGTTTACGCAAAAATAGTAAGTGATCGATAAGTCTAAATTTATAATCAGAAGCGTAATCAGAATAATTAACAAAATGAGATAAAAACAAAAGCATATTACTTTTGTTTACGCAAAAATAGTAAGTGGTCGATAAGTCTAAATTTATAATCAAGAGCGTAATCAGAATAATTAACAGAATGAGACAAAAACAAAAGCATATTACTTTTGTTTACGCAAAAACAGTAAGTGGTCGATAAGTCTAAATTTATAATCAGGAGCGTAATCAGAATAATTAACAAAATGAGACAAAAACAATAAGTGATCGATAAGTCTAAATTTATAATCAGGAGCGTAATCAGAATAATTAACAGAATGAGACAAAAAAACAAAAGCATATTACTTTTGTTTATGCATAAACAGTAAGTGATCGATAAGTCTAAATTTATAATTAGAAGCGTAATCAGAATAATTAACAGAATGAGACGAAAAAAATAATAAAAGATAATTTTGTCATTATTTAAATATTAAGTATTTTTTATGAGAAAAATATAGAAATAACATTATATTTTGAAGAAAAAAAAATTAGGAGTAAATTTATAATTTTATGAAGTGTAAGTATATCTTTGTATATTTTTTTTAAAGAGGTACAAAATATAGAAGTATATTTTGAAATTTCTTTTGAGTCAGGTGTGACAAGTGCCTACCTCTGACACCACTTGGCTCCACCATTGTTTATAATTCGGTTATATAATATTTAAAAATAGTTAATTTGTTTTAAAAATAAAAAGTTCCATAAAATTTATGAATAATCCGGTACAATAGTATATTATTCCTACAGTTCGTCAAACTAAAAAATAACTCGATAAGATGATGAATTGATGATAAAGAATTAATTCGGATATTATTCAAAAACCTTATTATTATATTATGTTGAATTGTTCCTTGGAAAAGAGGATAGAATCGAAATTTTTAAATATACCATACTCTCAATAAAAGATAAATCAAACAATCACGATTTCTAATAAATTCGAATTTTGACACGGCTGCATCTCCTAGGTACGGCCACCTTTTTTCGGGCCGCATTCCCTAGATGCGGCCACCCCTTTTTCTTTCTTTTTTTCCATTCAGATTGAACTGCACGAGAAGAAAAAAAAAAAAAAGTGGCCGCATCGCCTAGATGCGGCCCGCAGAAAAGTGGCCATATTTTGGGGATGGGGCCGTGTCAAAATTCGAAATTTTCAAAAAAAGTGGTGGTTTGGTTTATCTTTTTTGGAGTTATGGTATATTTAAAAATTTCGGAGGATAGAATGCGGACTCTAAAGAGAATTCAGATCCAGTGAAGTAACTTAATTTTTTAGCTTTAAATCGAGATCGTCTGATTCGAATCAGCAATAATCTATCCAAAATGGAGGCACACATCTCGAGAGATGAATTCGAATCACAAAGCAATCTCGAACAACAGATTCAAATCGGACGGTCCCGATCCAAAACTCAAAGACTGGGTTACATTAGGGATCCGGGCCGCTCTAAAGAGATTTCTTCTTGTTATCTAAATGAATTCAAACATCCTTTTTTTTTTTTACATTAATTCAAACATATTTATTCCTTTTTAATTGGATATAGATGAACTTTATATACGATGTCACTGAGACGTCAGCTGACTCCAATCCCGTTTTCCCTTCTCAAAAAAAAGAGAAAAAAAATTGATAAGAAGTCTGAAAGAGTCAGATAGCATTTGTGATTTGTCCCCCAAACCCTGTTGGTTATTGTTTTTTTGTTAAACTCAGTTGCATTATTGCATGCCATAATACCATATAATACTATTGGTATTCAGCGTCTCACTAATACACAAAAGATAATTGTCGGTGTTATTTATTTAATACCATGTAATTTTTCAACTTTTGTCAAGTCTACTCGGAAAAAGAACAAAAGACATTAGGGGGGATTTCATGTATGCCCCTCAAAATCTCGACATTACGTATTTTTTCCTCTAAAATTCATACTATTATATTTACCATTCAAAATTTCAAAAACTCACAAATTTACCAAATTTATTGAACTTATCCATTAAGCTCATTTTATCCTTTATTTAAAAAAATATGTAGCTTGTACTCATTTTAAATTTATAAAGTACTCTTCTAATTGATTGGGTGAGATAACAAATGGTTCATATTGTTATTAAAAAGAAACATACGTGTATTTTTTATTAAAGAATAAAATGAGTATTTTATATGTTTAAAAATGAGTTTTAAGAAAAGTTCAAGAAATTGGGTAAATTTGTTATTTTTAAAATTTAGTATGATAAGCATGATATTATAAATTATAGAGGGATGGAATAACTAATTCGATATTTTTGAAGGACATACATGAAATATCCCCGAATTAGATAGTCCATTACACAAAGTTCCTTCAAAAGAGATGATACTTTCCCTCAGAAAAAGAAAAAGAAAAAGAGATGATACTTTTTTTTACACGAGCGGAGTTTTTTTAATTCCCCTTCATCTGTCGAATTCGTATCCTCTGAGATATCTCAAACTTTGCGTGACTTTATGGAAAATCCTAACCGTTTAAATACGTTCTGCACGAATCTCAAAGCAAACATAATACTGACCCCCTACATCATCCCCGAATAGGCACCGGACACGTCGGTCACGCAAAAATTGAGATATCTCAGAGGATACGCACTCTCATCTGTCCCCCTCCCCCACTACGCCCTTTCCTTTTTTTAGTATTTTCACATCATTTGCTCAATTGCTCTACTTTTTTTCATAAAGTTTTTTTTTGTTTTCTTTCTGCTTTCCACCTTTTCCTCTTTAACTACGTTTTTATTTTCTGCAATTAGTGACTGTTTGCTTTGCTCTCCGTTTATTTCTCCTTTTTGTTGAATTTTGGCACAAATACACTCATGAAAACAAGAATTCCAATTACAGCACTAAAAAAATCTGACAACTGGAATTTTACAAGCAATGAGCAATAAAATTTCAATTATGAATATTAAAATGTACAAAATAACCTATATCAAGTTTATTATTAGCACCGAAAAATTCAGATCTTAACATTCAAAATGTATTTTGCACTTGTTTTGATGCGACAGGTGATGTGTTAAACCGTATTGAGTTAGCTCAAAATCTACAGATAACGCCCAACAGAATAGGAAGTTTGGATCCCCTAATTCCCTAAAGTAACATAAATTTTGAATCTATCCAAATCATATTGGCCTCATGCATTTTCAATTTGGATTGAAAATCTAGACCCACATTAAATCAAGGGCACAACATGTCTAATACAGAGACAAATCTGCTGTTATACTTTTGAAATAACATGAACATATTTTTTTTTCATACAACTCTTCAAATTTTTCATACACAAATTTCGACGAAAATCAACAATTGAATGTGGAAAAACAGATTCATATTATCCCAAACAAAAATCAACAATTGAAGGTGGATGGAGGTAGAGCCTAACAGGTGTTAAGCAACTATTATAATTTTTTTTTAATCCTTTGAAATTTCTAAATTTTATAAAATTATTAGTATCAACTCCTCTCGTAATTATGTAATATGTTTTTTTTTTTTGAAAAAGTGGGTGTAATTCCACCAATTTCATTAGAAATCAAGTATGTTGCTCCCAACTCCAAATAACTGGAGGAATGAATTTTTACAAAGTTACTGATATAATCCAGAAACACAAAAATTGGACCACGCCAATACTGTACCTAAACCAAAATAGCAAAGCCACATAGGCTAAATCATATAAAACAAAACAACATATGCATAAAACCAAACAGCTACACACATAGCACATCAGACATAATAAGAACCATCAGAAAAACAAGGTAAGTAACTCAAGCAAGTAAATCATCCAAGAATTATGTCCCATGTGTAGGGATTGAATCTCCTTGATCTAGCAAAGCTGGCATGGCCCCATCCTCTTCCTCTGATCCACCTGCCATATTGAACCCTTGGGATCCTATTAAAATCAAGTCCTGGCAAGGCAAGTCATTAGTGTCCAATGAAAAAATTAAAGAAAAATTGAGTAATTACACATTATTTAAAGTCTGACACCAGAAGTTTGCTAATGAGATAATTTTAGTACACACAGCCTTCAAAGTAGGCATATGAGTTTGCTGAAAGCACAATTTGTTTTGTTCAAGCCAAATACACATCAAGACAGCTCCTCGAACAAGTTCAACCAATGGCTTATTTTTAAGAGGTATAGGGGCATTTAGAAACCATACATCATCCATGGTAGAATCATCAAAAATAAAATTGTTATGATTAGCAATCCAAAGCCATAATCAGTAAGTAAATGGACAAGACACGAATAGATAATCAGTTGATTCAAAAGCACCACAAAAAGGAAATGATGTATTCCCTTGTCATCATTTATTAATAAGATTTTCTTTTGTTAGGATCTTATTTCTTTTAAGGAGACAAAGAAAAATTTTGACTTTTAAAGGAATTTTTGAAGACCAAATAGATGTAAACTCATTATTTGGTATACCACCATATTCAGACCAAACATAGTATGAATGAACAGAAAATCTACCAACTGTAGACCATCTCCACAATAATGTATCAATCAAACATTGATTTGGGTGACAATAAATGAGCTAAGTGTGCAGGTTATGCCACTCAGTCATTAGAATACCAGTTAATTGCCGTGTAAAGGATATATGTAAACAATCATCTCTAAAAGCCTCGATAACCAATAAATGAGGATTTGAAGTAATACTAAAAAGATGTGAATATAGAGATGCTAGAGTAAAGTCAGAACACCATCTATCTTTCCAAAAATAGATAGTAGAACCATTATCAAGTTGCTTTGTGAAACCAACATCTACCACTTGTGCCCCCCTTAAGAATTCCTTTCCAGTAAGAGGAACATGTGGAAGAAGAACCCGATGGTTCATATTTAGACAACACTGTAGTCTTCCATCTACTAGAAACAAGTGGATCTTGAAACCTGACCCACCATTTTTCCAATAGTGATTGATTAAGTCTTTTTAAATCAATTAAATCCAAACCACCTTGTGATTTGGTTTTGCAAACAGTGGGCCAGGAAACTAAATAATATTTTTTCCTTACTGTGTTTCCCCCAAATCAGAGGAACCTTCTTCTCAGTTGGTCTATTTTCATTCTTACTTTCGCAGGCATTGCAAAGACTGATAATCAGTAAATAGGAATAACAGACAAAACAAAATTCAATAGAGTAATTCTACCCCCATAAGATAGTAATTTACCCTTCCACCCTTGAATTATAGAGTTAATTTTCTCAATAACTGATTGCCAATCAAGTGTGATTGGCCTCTTAAAGTGTAATGGCAAACCAAGATAAGTAATGGGCAAACTAGAAATTTTACAACCAAATAAATTAGCTAAATAAGTACCCTTCTGATCAGACAAATTAAAAATGACCATTTCATATTTAGAATAATTTATCTTCATTCCAGACAAATTTTCAAAAGCAATTAAATGCATTTTGAGTGCAGAAACCATCTTAGGATCTGCCTTTAGAAATAAAAGCGTGTCATCTGCAAATTATAAGTTTAAAACAGGTCCAAGATTATGAAAGTTCCCTAAGCCATAAATGATTCCTGTTAATTGAATTTGTTGTAATGATTTATTTAAAACATCTGCTACTGAATTAAATAGAAAAGGAGATAATGGATCCCCTCCCCTGTCGTAATTCTCTTTGGCATTTAAAATAAGGCCCTAACTCCCCATTAAAATTTATACAAGTTTGGCCACTATAAAAAATAGATTTTATCCAACTAATAAATAAATTACCAAAACCTCTTGCTTTAAGAACTTCAAGCAAAAAATTTCAATTCACCCTATCAAAAGTTTTCTCGTAGTCAAGCTTAAAAAGAATACTCTTAAATTTCTTTTGATGAACATGGTGTAAAATTTCATGGGCACAAGCTATATGATCTGTGACTAGTCTATCTTTTATAAAGGCGGTTTGTGAATCAGCAATCAAAGAAGAAAGTACTCTACCAAGTCGATCAGTAAGCACCTTGGTAATTAGCTTAAAACTACAATTTATGAGACTAATAGGCCTATAGTTTGTAACCAGTTTAGGATCTTCTTTTTTGGAAATAAGGCAAATAGAGGCCAAATTCAATTTTGACAATTCTAATGAATTAGAAAAAAAAAATTGAAATAATCTAAACAAATTCATCTTCACTGTGTCCCAAAAGGACTGATAAAACAAGAAAGAAAGTCCATCTGGACCAAGTGATTTATGAGGATTACAAGAAAATAAAGTCAATTTGATTTCTTCTAATGTAAAAGGAGCTTCCAAACTAATGCATTGAAAAACATATAGCTTTTCAGAATCAGGTCACAAATTTGGATTCAATGCAATATGTTGAACGGTAGAAGTACCTAACAATTCCTTATAAAAAGATGTGACATGTGATTTTAAAACAGCAGAATCAAAGCATAAATTACCATCAATTTCTAAGAAAAATATAGTATTTCTCCTCTTTTTTGAAGAGGCAGTGACTTGAAAAAACATAGTATTAGAGTCTCCCTCTAAAAATCACTGAATTCTGGCTCAAAACCTAGTATTATAGTCTTCCTCTAAAAACCACTGAATTCTGGCTCTCTGTTGCCAGTAGGTCTCTTCATCTTTATAAATCTAATGAAGAGAGGATTGGCAATTTTTTCAAGTTTCAATGTCCAAAGGTGTGAGAGAATCAGATTCATTCAACTCAAAATCAGAGATTTGAGCCAAAATTCGTTGTTTAATTCTTCTTTGTTCACCCATAACATTGGCATGCCAACTCCATAATGTTTTCGAGAACTAGCCTTTGGTCTAGTGGCAAAGGCACATGGTCTCTATGTGAGAGATCATGGGTTCGAAACCCGGATGGGGAAAATCATTTGTTATAATAACAAGGGTATTAAATAGTTAGGTGGCTTGACCTCCAACCTTTACTCAAAAAAAAAAAAAACTCCGTAATGTTTTCCTTAGAAATTGTAATTTAAGTTGCCATGATTTGCCTAAATCAATATTTAAAGGAGTGAATGCCACCATGTAACCAAAAGATCAGAAAAACCAACTTGAGACAGCCAAGATTTTTCAAATTTGAGAGGAACCTTAAGAGTTAAAAACATGTGAAGATGTTTGTAAAATGAGAAAGTTATGATATGATAAAAACCTAGGTAAGGAGAAGAGCTTGTGAGAGGGATAATGATGTTTCCATTCAGTGGAACAAAACACTCTCCACTCCTGGTGCCTATCCACGTGTCCTATCATTTTATGCATGAGCAGATTTAGGAGTAATGTTGTGCTTACACAGTTACACATGGCACGACAATGACATCTTTTTAAAAACATGATTAACACCTGACAAATAGACAAAAATCAACCAAAATAACAAATACTTCATTACTGGTAAAGATCTCGACCATTGCTTCTCAAACTTCTCTCTAGCTGTCTGTAATCGTTTTAAGATTCCGGAGAATGTGAATTGAGAAGAACTACAGTAAAGATCCAAGTAGTGTTGGAGCTGAACTGAGTAGATTCGAGAGGAGCTTGGAATGGCTGGCAGTGGCAGGGCCCGGCAACCAGTCACAGGATGAAGGGGGGGAGAACAACGGCAACAGCCGGCAGGGAAGGAGTCTGATCAAATTTAGAGAGAATTCTCTTTCTCAGTCACACTCTCTCTCTTCCAGTTGAGAGTCATTCTCTCCCTCTCTCTTTATTTTCAAAGCATTGAGCAATGCCATTGAATAAACAAGGTATAATGTAATGATGGATACCGTATTACCGTGTAATAAAGTAATTACAAACATTACTTTCCGATATTTATTTCATCAGAGATTGCATGTTCATTAATATCATCACCAATAGAAAACTAGACAAACATAACATAGAAAAATAACCAGAGAAAATTTGTGATTTTAGTTAAATTTTCCTACAAACTAGGAGAGAATAATAGAGTGAAAAAAACAAAAATACAAAGACTGAAGCCCCCAACTATATTATAAAAAAAACATAATAATCACCCATAAGGGAAAATTCAAAATACCTCATAGACTAATTCGGTACCCGGACAAGCCCTTAATTCTTATTCTTTTCATAAGAAATGTAAACAAGAAACAAAATGCACTTGATCTAACAAAAAAGATGGTTATAATCTTCATTTCACCATCTTTGTTAAAGGAGAAGAAGCTGAGGGAGTAAACGAGAAGTTTCCAGAGTATATGGCTTCTTTTTCTGTTAACCAAAGAAAATTTTGTTATCTGGCTACTAAACTACATCATGAAAAGATAAACATTCTAAATTGTTTTATAAACTAACCGGTCAAAGAAAGGCAAGTTGATTCTCTCCTCACGTATCTTGCCATTGCCTATAATAAAATACAGAATTTAAATA
>CAXKVJ010000044.1:0-19193 GCA_964058855.1 Carex pendula | reverse complement strand
CTCACTAGTGCAAGTGATACTCAATTGAACTCAATATGGCCTCAGTTAATCCTCAATTGTGCAATCACACCTCAAATCAACTGAATTGGGCTTCAATCGTCCTTGTTTATTTTTTGTGCTATTGAACCTCCGTTAAACTCAACAGGCCTCAATTAAACCTGCTATTTGTGTCTTGACTTTCAACTTACTGACCAATCATTCTCAGTTCACTATCAATGGTGTGAATACCCAGAAATACAAAAAGTTTGGCTATAATGCTATTATAATTTAGGTATCCCTAACTTTATGCCATTTTTACCTTTATTTAGACAAATTTGCTCGAATCCATATTAAGTGGAGATTATGGAGGTCAAGAAGATTTACTCTTGGGGGAACTCCAGTTTTCCTTTATAGCTTTCATGGTAACTAAATGTGTCACATAACTTTAATATTCCCTTGTTTTACCCAATAAAATAGTTCACAATTGTGACCTTCTGCCCTTCTTTTCAAAAAAATAAGTAGATGGGGCAGTCACTTGAGGCATTTTACCAGTGGAAGTCAATTGTTAGCCTTCTTTTGAGCTGCACAGAAGCTGTAAGTTACATGAAATAGCATATAATTTATTGCAATTACATTTTCAAAACCTAATTTGCATGTGTAAACCAGTGTTATACTAATTGTCCGGCTTGAACCTGACTTGAAAGAGAGAACACCGTGGCCAACTTTGTTCATTTAATGTCAGCTAGCTTGACCCTGACAGTTCTTATTATGTTTTGTTGCATAGGATTTATAATTGAAGCAGTATATGCTCTTAAAACTCTACTCTGGGCAATTTGCATATCTCATGGCTGGGATCTACCTGATAATATACCCTATTATAATGGAGCTGAAGTTTTTATAAAATTTGCTAAGTTTGTTTCAAACAGCATGAAAATGAAACTTTTATAAGAAAAAACAGATTTAAACTATTTATATCAACCTCTGCAGAGAATTCCTTAATGAAAAGACAAACTATTCATAACAACTCAATTAGCAGCACAGTTTAGTATGATCAGTTGCTGACCACATAAACTTAACAATATATTGTGTATAAATTAGTGTCTCATTTGGTTATTGTTTGTTGTCCGTGAAATATTGTTTTGTATTTTAATGCAGCCCCTTCATACGAGAACTCGCCTATTTTCAAAGGTTATAATCTTTCGCCCTTTACAGTTTATGTTTGATTTATGGGTTTATATTCTTTTTCTAATATTTTGTTATTGGTTTGTGAAAACAATTGCAGTTTGTGAAGGTGATATATCATCAGATTAAGCATGGTTTTATGAAAAACAGGGATCATAATAGTGGCGGCGGAATAGGTACCAACTTGTTCTTGGATGAGGGATGGTTCTCTAAGGATATATTTCTATACCGTCTTTGCAAGGTATTTAAATTTTGGCACTTTGACAGTAAGTTCTGATCTTATAAATAGATGTTCACATTTCTCTTTGTCAAAGTAACCATCTGTGTTGTTTCAGGATTTCTTCCCTGTGGTGCTTGAATCAAAAGCTATTGATGGAGACCTCCTGTTGTGGGTTAGAAATCCTTTACTTAAAAAATATAATAATTGGAAATTGGAAGTCTCCACATTGTTAAATGATTTTTTTCCTTCCCTTGACTAAATTATATTCAAATGCTTTTCAGACGAGAAAATTTAAAAAGCTACTGGAAACCACACTTGGGTGGGAATTTGATACCAATGTCCTCATGGCTGAAGAAGATGACGAGGTATTATTTAAACTCTCCTACTTTGCTACTTGAGTATATAAATATATTTCCGGTTGCTGGTTAACAAAGTTCAATGCATGAGACATTATTTAAGGGAGGGATTTGCTAGAATAATCATACAATAAGGTTTGTTATGTAAAATTGCATGATTTTTTTTTTTTTTTACGCCCCAACTAATTAAATTGATTGCAGTTTGCACCAGTTGTGGTCCCACTTGAAGAGACCAACTTTTAATCACCTCCAATCAACGACTACTTCAGAGAAGACTCATGAGACGGATGTAGTGTACTGCTGGTGTATTTTGCTATAAGTAATGAAGTAAACAATATCAATCAAAAGGTTCTCATTGTAACTTCTAGGCTTGGTTGTGCTTCTCTCATACTTCTCTCCCTCTGTTGTTTGATTTTGTAGTTATTTGTATAACAAGAAGGATGATATTGATCTGTGGCAATCTCTTTTGGTATTTCACCTTATATTACTAATGTATAATACAGAAGCCTGTCTATCATCTGGTATTTCAGCTTATATTAAACATTTTAGTTATTCCTTTTTCGTACACAAAATGGGGTCATTTGATACAAGAAAACATCTATTTCAACTAGTTATTTGTGTGAATTCCATCTGAGATTTCTAGTTAGTGTGTTGTTCTTTGAGAGTAGTAGAGCCTAAATCCGTATTCTGCGGATTCGTTAATCGTTCCTTTCAATGTTTATATTTATAAGGAATCCATAAAAAAAATAAAAATCTGCTACAATTGATCTTTTGTTAGAGAGTAAAGGTAAGGAAAAGGGATAAATTTTCCAAGGTTATCATGTTTATGCCAAAAAAAATATCTGGCATAGAGCAAGCATTTCCCATTTATTCGATTGAAATATCACCATTCCTATGTTCAATCGAATAAATGGGAAATGCTTGCGCTATCAAACACGTGGAAAATGTATAAATGTTTCGCATTATATTTTTTGATGGTTAGTGGTTAAAACTACTATTAACAAATATATTGATAAGAAAAAAATATTTACAAAATTATAAATTATCTCTCTTCATGCAACATAAAAGTAAATATTTACATTTATACTCAATTTTAGAATTTACTTTCAATCTCGCTTTACGATCGGATCTGTTTCTTCGATCGTCATCGCGCTCTGACGACAATCAGATCTACTCATCGCCGCGCTCCAATCGAGATGAAAACTCTACACTCCGAGCTCCGACGTTATTGCACTCTCGACTCCATTCGGCTCCACTCGGCACTAATCTCTACCCTTTTGCTCCACGATAGGATCTGCTTCTTCGACCGTCATCACGCTCCGACGACGACTGGATCTACTTACCATCGTGCTCCAACCGAGATGGGACTCTATGCCGCAAGCTCCGACCATAGTACATTTTTTGGCTCCGGTCGTCTATGCTCAGCTCCGATTCCTCCTCTCTCTCATTCTCCTCTTCGCTAGAGAAGATAGTACCGAGAGAGAAGAGAGGTGTTGTATTGGAAATGAGATCTACAAGAAATGAAAATGATGGAGTTGAGTGAAAATGAAATGGGAGATGGCCAAATGTTTCGCATTATAATAATGCAAGAATGGTTAAATGCTTATCAAAACAATTTACATGTTTATTTCGTAAAAATAAGGGATGGGAATTAGGACTATCAAAATATATTCAATATTTATTTCATTTTTATCTTGAAACGAGTCACAATTATGGCGGTAAATTTAACATAGTCCAAAATCCACATCTATCTAAATTTCGAAACCCATCTAAATATAAAACATTTAATAATATAGAAAAGTAGAGGGGCTTCACTGAAAATGACAACTATACCACCTTTGGGCTTTAGCCCAATGCGGCAATGCCCCTAATATAAGCCTCAGCCCAGGCCTTTTTTTTTCCCACTCATCATAGTGCCTCTCTCTTTTAGTTTACCCTAGATTTTTCTCGAGGTTGGAGGCGATAAGTCGAGAGACCTCTCTCTCTCTCTGTCTGTGTGTTTCGTTTTTCTTCTTTTCTTGATTTTTGTTTTAAGCTCCTATGATGATCGAAAAGATGCCTCGTATATATCGTTTCAATTGCTGAACCTTGTTATGCTGCGAAGAAGAGACATCTGAGGAGCATTTATTCTGTTTTTCATTTCACCCCTTACTTCTCTGAGTAATTATTTTGTATGGGGTTTTTGGGTTTTGGTATTCAAACCTATTTTTTGCAAAACCAATTGTTGTCATATTATTTGTTTTGCTCCAAGGCTTCTAAGTTGTAATACGAGGAAGCAAGAATATCTCAATACAGCAAGCGCACAAAATAATGTTAATAAAGTAAATTAAAAACATATTTATCTTTATCCTGAAATAAACCATTATATTGCCTTCATTTGTCACCACATGTTGCCTTCATTGAAAATACAAGGACATGAAAATTAGTTTTTTTGTCAGATGCTCTAAGCTCCCTATAGAAATAATGAAACATCTTCGGATCTTGTTCTCAATACTGGAACTGGATCTATATTTTTGTTTTACATAACTATGTTTCTATAATCTACATACAATGACATTGTGTTGATAAATTCAAACTAGTTATTTGGGGTTGTCAAGCTGGCTACAATCATCAAAATCATTGTCCTGCATTGTGTAGATAAATTCAAGTTTTTTATTATAAATAATCAGTATTACTATTAGATAAAACAAACATGCTTTGAAACAGAAAATAATTTCATTTTCCCCTTTGTTCTATTTGAAATAACTTATTATTGGAAGGATCAGCAAAAAATATGAAAAGATAATTAAGTAGATTTACATTAAAGTAATGTTTACCTCTAGTTCATCTAACATGGTAAGAGTCTGCCCCAAATCAAAATGGTTGGACTTCAAAACCTCCTCTATGCATTCCATACTTGTATTAGCAAACATCAACCCAAGAGATTCAATTATCAAATTAGGCTGATCAGGTGCGCAAATATCAGCATGGAAAATATCTTCAAAATTTTCAGAAATCACCAGATTTGAGAAGCACTCTGGAGACAGATCAAGATTCTCTAATTTTTCAAGGCCTAAATCTTCATTTGGTTTTCTATTCTCATCATCATTATCTAATCTTTGAAGGCTATCTTCACTCGGATTTGAATCATCCAAATAATATTTTGTTGATTTGGATTTGGTTCCGTTATTTGATGATAATTTGGAAATGGGAATGTAGGGAGATGCATTAGGATTTAGGAAGGATTTGCTGTCCAACATCTTGTCTCTAGAAATTACCATGCAAAATTAGAAACTAAATCACTGTTTGGCTTTCTAGAGAAGGTTTGAAGCAAAAGAAAAATTTGGGTTGTTGCTGTTGCCTAACTTGCATTATTCATAGGCTGTAAATATAATTTTTGGTTGGGGCTTTCTTTAAAAAAAAAAATAAAAAGAAGAAGAATATTGTTGGTTGTGCATAGAGCTAGAGGCTATATATGGATAGAAGTAGAACTGCCGTATAAATTTTACGTCTCCAAAATTAATTATAGAAATGGATTGCATGACATATTAATGTCTCCATAACTATAGAAAATCAAATGCATGAGATACTTTCGTCAAAATGGAAGAAGAGACCGTGATGATAGAAAATAAAAAAAACATTCATTCTTTTGGCTTAAGAAAGCGCAGGATTACCAGCAATTCGAAAATAGCCCAAGCATTTCCCATTTATTCGATTGAACAGAGGAACGGTGATATTTCCACGCTTGATGCCTGAAATGGATTCAGAAAACTCAGAAAATTTAGACCCAAACAGAAGAATGGATTCTATAAATTGTTTCTCAAACAAAGGAATACCTAAAAGTTGATTCAGAAAATATAGAAAAACCCAAAAGGAAGATGAAAGTTGATCTTTCAAACTTTATTCTTTCAAACTATATACAAGCTTGAATTTATGCTCGTCTTACGACTTGTGCTATTCTAAATTAAGATTAAAGTTGCCTGTCAATGTCATTGCTGGGAACAGATGACCATGCTTCTATTATTTTAATGTCAAATATCTAGTAAAATATTTTATTTTTATTTTTATTTTTATTTTTATTTTTAGTTTTGAAGTATCATTGTGTGAACAATCTCTCGTAAAAAATCAAATGCATAATTTTGGAATCCATATAATTAAAATAAAAAAAGCCTTGCATACAACTATAATTTTTCGTTATCGTTCGAACAGTAACAAACATCAAAATATGATTCTGTGCCTGTAATTTAAAAAATTCATAAGAATAAGAACATGTACATAAATATTTTTTAATACCACTTCATCAGTGTTGTATATATTCTATATTGGGTTTTTTTTTTCATTTGTTTTGCGCTACTAGTTAGCATCAAATAGATTGCATTTTTTTTTGTTGTTGTTGTAATGTTAGGATACTGAAAAACCCAAAAGGAAGCATTACAAATATTATAATTTTTAAGTCGTAAGGTATATTTTGAAGTACAAGTAACATATTTTCTTTATTTTAGAATTTTTGATAACAAATCACATTTTTCTAGGATTGTTTGATTTTGACACGATCAACAAAATTATCAGTAAATAAAAAAACTTGAAACTTTCAGTGCTGCACGATCCACACAAAATACAAAATTGTTTTATTTTTAATATATATATATATATATATATATGTTGAACATGTAAAGAAGACAATGAGGGGAGTAGGAGTATTTGAACACTATAAAATCTTGATAGGCAGAGCCAAAATTTAAAATGCACAATATCTGGTTGGTGAAATTTGAACACAAATTGTGAAATATATTTAAATAAGAGTATAATGTTCACACAAAATCTGTAGATGAATATTTGTTTCATCTTTATCCATTTAATTTTTATTTAGCTTTTTTATTATCCATCTAATGTTTAGACTTAGCCATGCATGTCTCACCATTAGAAAGATTCTCAAAGTGGAAATTAACTAAAAGATATATCTATTTCAATTTTCACCCAGTCAAGAAAAAATAAATAAAAGAATCTGGCAACTTGGCATCATATCTAATTAACCTATGAGAAGTATATCTTTTCGGAAATAACTAAAAGATCGATGTATCCTTTTCAGTTTGCACCAGTCAAGAAAAAATAAAATAAGTTAGCAACTTGGCGTCATATGTAGGTACGAGAAAGTATATATTTTTTTCAATTTTTTTACCAGTCAAGAAAATATAAATTAAGTTGGCAACTTGGCATCATATCTACACATGAGAAATATTTTTCTTGTACAAAGAAGTTTCCAAATCCGACATTTTTATTGTACAATTCGGACGACGGGTTTTTGAATTCTTTATTAGGTGGCTTATGTGAGGAAGGTTGTGGTGTTAATAATCAATTGTTTAAAATTAGACATAGCCTGACTTTTGAATTATCATAGTGAAGCAAGGCATGCTTCATCCTCTCTTCAAGATTTATCATAATGAGCTAGGTTCCAATTTTACGAATTTTTAGTGGCACAAAATATATATATATATATGTTGAGTTTTGAGATGCAAATCTGAGGAGACATATTTTTTGAATTTTTCTGTACTGTATATCTCAAAGAGAAGAGTTGACCCTCTTATATATCCTATCTTCTATTTTTACTGTTGGTACTCAATATTGGTACCTAACGGTACAATAATTTAATTCTCCTAATTACACTTTTACCCTTTATTCCTAGTTTACATTTCTACCCTTCTAATTTCAACTATTCTCAACACTCCCCCTCAAGCTAGGATTATAGATGTTGTATAATCCTAGCTTGCTTTTGATTTCTTCAAATAGTTTTGGTTCCAATCCTTTTGTGAACACATCCGCTAGTTGATCTTCACTTCGAACAAATGGTGTTTCTATTTCCTTGGCTTGGACTTTCTCTCTAATAAAATGGCAATCAACTTCTATGTGTTTGGTCCGTTCATGAAACACGGGATTTTGAGCAATGTGACGTGCGGAGTTGTTGTCACAATACATTTTCATGGGTTGATCAACATTGATTTCCATGTCTTTGAGCAATTGCTTGAGCCATATTAATTCGCATGCGGTTGATGCCATTGCTCGATACTCCGCTTCCGCGCTTGATCGTGCCACAATATTTTGTTTCTTGCTTTTCCATGTGACTAAATTTTCGTCTACAAATGTGCAAAAACCGGTGGTGGATTTTCTATCAAAGCTACCGGCTCAATCTGCATCGAAATAGCCACATATTGCATTAGAGTTATTATTCTTCATCCATATACCCTTTTTGGGATTTCCTTTTAAATATCTCAGAATTCTATTTATAGCCTCTAAATGTGGTGTTCTTGGTGAATGCATAAATTTACTAATTTGACTTACCGAAAAAGAAATATCGGGACGTGTTACCGTGAGGTAAATTAATTTTCCTACAAGTCTTTGAAATTGGTTTATATTTTCTAAGGGTTCACCATCCTCGGTATTTAATTTATATTTATAATCTATTGGTGTAGAGGCCGGTTTACACCCTAATTTACCGGTTTTTTTTAATAAATCTAAGGTATATTTTCTTTGTGAAATTGATAGACCTTTGTTTGAAAAAACTACTTCTATTCCTAGAAAATATTTTAAATGTCCTAAGTCTTTAATGTCAAATTTTTCTTTCAATTGAGATTTAATCTTTCTAATTTCTTCTAAATTATTTTCGGTAATTATTAAATCATCTACATATACTAATACAAGAGTTGTATTTTTTCCTTCATTTTTTGCAAACAATGAATGGTCGGCATTGCTAATTTTAAAATTGTAAGAAATTAAATACGAGCTAAGTTTGTCATACCATGCTCGTGGAGATTGCTTCAATCCATAGATTGATTTGTTTAACCTACAAACAAGGTTAGTATTTTTTTCTTTTATATGACCCGGTGGTAGAGTCATATAAACCTCTTCCTCAAGTGTTCCTTGAAGAAATGCATTTTTAACGTCCATTTGATATAGGTTCCATCCATTATTTACGGCAATGGAAAATAAGATCCTAACGGTATTCATTTTTGCAACCGGTGCAAAAGTCTCATTGTAATCTATACCATAGGTTTGTGTAAATCCTTTGGCCACTAACCTTGCTTTATACCGTTTTATGGTACCATCACAATTATGTTTAATTTTGTAAACCCATTTGCACCCAACGGATTTTTTATTTTTTGGTAATTGAACAATTACCCATGTTTTATTTTTTTCTAGAGCTTTTAGCTCTTCTTTCATGGCTTTATTCCATGTGAGTTTTTTGATGGCTTCTTGGTAATTTTTCGGTTCTACTTCTTTTTCTATGGTAGTAAGAAAGGCTTGGTATGATGGTGAAATTTTATTATATGAAACAAAATTTTGTATGGGATATTGAACGGTGTAGGTTACATAATCTCTAAGTCTAGTAGACGGTTGGAATATTCTAGTTGTTCGTCTAGATTCCGAATTACTTTCTACTTCGGTTTCATTTGCATCATTTTCATTTTCATCTATTTCTTCTTCATGATCACTTGTATCATTTTCATTTTGAACAAGGTCTTGATTTTCAAGGTAGGGTATCATGGGGTTAATTTTTTTATTTTGACAAGGCACTTGAATTTCTCCTTCTTTTTTGAAATACGGCTCATTTTCAAAAAATACAATATTTCTAGAGATAAATAATTTTTTATTAATATGATCATAGCATTTGTATCCTTTTTTAAAGGATGAATACCCTAAGAAAATAGTTTTTGTTGATGCAAAATCTAGTTTGTCTTTTCTTTTAATATGTACAAAACTTGTGCATCCAAATATTTTTAAGTGATCAAAAGTAATTTTTTGTTGGTAAAGAATTTATAATGGGATTTTATTTTCTAGCCTTGAACTTGGTAATCTATTAATCAAGTGTGTAGCACAAAGTATGGCATCCGACCAATATACTTTAGAGACATTACTTTGAAACATTAACGTTCGTGTCATTTCTAATAAGTGCCTATTTTTCCTTTCCGACACTCCATTTTGCTCGGGTGTATTAATGTAAGTTGTTTGATGTATAATTCTTTTTTCTTTAAAGAAATTTGCAAAATTTTTGTTTATAAATTCCGTTCCATTATCCGATCTAAATATTTTTAGTTTGGTATTAAATTGATTTTCTATGAGATAAAAAAATTCTTTGAAATTGTTAAAAACTTCATCTTTTGATTTGAGTAAATATAACCAAGTAGTTCTTGAAAAGTCATCAATAAAAGTAACAAAATATTTAAATCCATTATACGATTCAACTGGGGCCGGTCCCCATACATCCGAATGGATCAAATCAAACATAGCTTTACTTTTACTAATAAAATTAAGAAAAGGAAGTTTTGTTTGTTTTGCTAACTTGCAAACTTCACAATTAGTACAATTTGAGCTTTTACAATCCAAAATAGAATTTAAAATCTTGTCGGAGGGATGTCCAAATCTTCTATGCCAAAGACCGATGTCGATGGATTTAGCGGAAGCACAAAGATAATTTTTTTGGTTCAAAAATAATGTCCATTTTCAAGAAATCCTTCACCAATCTTCGTCCCGGTTTCCCAGTCCTGAAATATAATATTTTTGCAAGAAAAAAATTACATCACAATTTAATTCTTGCGTTAATTTTTGTACCGAAAGTAGGTTTATAGGAAAAGTTTCCAAATATAGTACGTCAAATAATTTTTTGTTACAAAAATTAGTTTCACCTATACCGTTTATTTTAGCCTTCATACCATTAGCTACCAAGACAAATTGGTTATTTTTGGTCATGTCTAAATTTTTTAGGAATGTATGATTGCCAAACATATGGTCCGTAGCTCCACTATCAATAATTATTTTATCTAGCAAATTTAAATCATTTGAGTATGAAGAAATACCAGAAAATGAGGGATTTTGTTTGGCTAGCAACACAGAGAGCTGCTGGAACAGATTTTGCATTTGATCCATTGACCCGTCTGACCCGCCAGTGGACTGGGCTGAGTTTTGATCTGTTCGGGTATGGGTTTGAGTCACGTACCTGCTACCTCTATTTGGTTTGCTCCCAGCGACAGACCCTTCCTCTCTCTGCATTTTTTCTCCATTTCCGTTGGCACCTCTCCATCTCTTTTTTCCCTTCCAATGATTTGGTTTAAGATGAGGACGGAGGAACCAACAAGTCTCGTGTGTGTGTCCCTCTTTCTTGCAGTTCGAACATTTCTCAATTTCTCCTTGATTTTGCCAAATTTGGGAACTAGGATTTCGACCAAATTTCTGAAAATTGGGTTTCTTTGTTGCGACAAGGCCAAGGGTTTCATGTTGTTCGTTGATTGTGATTTGTGCACTGCTCATCGCCTCTCTTTTGCTCTCTTCTTGTTGGATCATATTTTTTATTTGAGAGTAGGAAGGAAGCGGGATTGTGTTCATAATCTGAGATCGTACAGCTTCATAGCTCGGAGTTAACCCCGCAAGGTACTCGAAGATGTCATCTTCTTCTTCTCTTTTTCTGATCATGGCCAAGTCGGAGGTTTGAGGCCGGTATAATCGAAGCTCGTCTTTTTTTCTTTTGAAGAGCACCAAGGTACTCTACATGCCTTCTCTCGCCTTGTTTTTCTTATTGAATTTCTAGTTTGAGTTGAAAAATGCGAGAGTAGTTATTTTCTTGGCCGTACATGGCCTTCACGGCTTGCCATAGCTCAAAGGCTGTGTCGGGGAGAAGGAATAGCTCAGCAATGGATGGCTCCATAGAATTCGTGAGCCAAGTTATAATTTTATCGTTTTGAGTTCGCCATTTTCGCATTGCCTTTTTTTCCGCTTCGGTCAGCAACTGCGGGTTTGCAATTTCGGGTTCTTTATTCTCTCTCATGATATATTCTCGCATCTCTCGACCGCTGAGCGCTCTCGCTACAGCCTTTGCCCAAGTGAGATAATTTCTCCCATTGTAAGCTTGGAGGCATTGTTGGCAGCTTCATGTTGCCCCTCTTGAGCCATTTGCTCTTTGCTGTTTTTTTTTCGGTTTATGGATTTTGTTTCTGTTGAGGATACCAGTTCACTGGTACGCAACAATAATTTTTTTTCGGTCACAGAATCTAGTGCTCTGATACCATGTTGAGTTTTGAGATGCAAATCTGAGGAAACATATTTTTTGAATTTTCTGTATTGTATATCTCAAAGAGGAGAGTTGACCCTCTTATATATCCTATCTTCTATTTTTACCGTTGGTACTCAATATTGGTACCTAACGGTACAATAATTTAATTCTCCTAATTACACTTTTACCCTTTATTCCTAGTTTACATTTCTACCCTTCTAATTTCAACTATTCTCAACAATATATATATGAGGAGGGTTCAAATGCACCCAAATTTTTGTGCACCCAAATGCACCCTATTTTTTCATATCTTTTATCTCTGTTTTCAAAGTCAAAACAGTCAATCCGAACCGTTAGATGCGATATATATATTAAGATGTGCTTGGAGACCAAATTTTACATTTTTTGAATTTTTTTTACTATTTATTAAACCACTTTGAACATCGCTGATCCAATGGTCCAGAAAATATAAAATCAGCGATTTTCAAAGTGGCTTAATAAATAGTAAAAAAATTTCAAAAAATGTAAAATTTGGTCTCCAAGCACATCTTAATATATATATCGCATCTAACGGTTCGGATTGACTGTTTTGACTTTGAAAACAGAGATAAAAGATATGAAAAAATAGGGTGCATTTGGGTGCACAAAAATTTGGGTGCATTTGAACCCTCCTCTCTCTCTATATATATATAGAGGTTGGCTACTATGCTTATATAAGCATATCTTCACATATGCTTATAACTCATTTTTGTATTTTCAATGTCCAAATGGTCGATCTGAACCGTTAGATGTGATCTCTATATTGAAATGTGCTTGGAGACCAAATTTTACATTTTTCTGAATTTTTTTACTATTTATTAAGCCACTTTGAAAATCGCTGATCCAACGGTGGCTTAACAAAACAGTAAAATCAGAAGCCACCGTTGGATCAGCGATTTTCAAAGTGGCTTAATAAATAGTAAAAAAATTCAGAAAAATGTAAACTTTGGTCTCCAAGCACATTTCAATATAGAGATCACATCTAACGGTTCAGATCGACCATTTGAGCATTGAAAACACAAAAATGAGTTATAAGCATATGTGGTGATATGCTTATATAAGCATAGTAGCCAACCTCTATATATATATATGAGGAGGGTTCAAATGCACCCAAATTTTTGTGCACCCAAATGCACCCTATCTTTCAAATTCTTTTTCTCCATTTTTATAATCCGAATAGTCAATCCGAACCGTTAGATGCGATCTATATATTAAGATGTACTTGGAGACCAAATTTTACATTTTTTGGAATTTTATTACTATTTATTAAGCCACTTTGAAAATCGCTGATTTTATATTTTCTGGACCATTGGATCGGCGATTTTCAAAGTGGTTTAATAAATAGTAAAAAAATTTCAAAAAATGTAAAATTTGGTCTCCAACCACATCTTAATATATAAATCGCATCTAACGGTTCGGATTGACTGTTTTGACTTTAAAAACGGAGATAAAAGATAGGGTGCATTTGGGTGCACAAAAATTTGGGTGCATTTGAACCCTCTCTCTCTCTCTCTATATATATATATATATTTTTTTTGAAACTCTTGACCGTGGCTGTCAAATATAATTTTTTTATTAATTAAAACATAAAATTACATTCATCGTTCTACATTCAGAACATCGCATACATCAAACTATATCAGTATTTAAAAAAAACATCCAGATCTAAAAATAAACTTCTAAATCTTAACATCTAATAACACAAACAACTAAAAAAAGAATAAACAAACCCTCTTTTTTAGTGGTAGACACTATGACCTTCAACATCGGTTAAGGTGGGGATGTTAGGAGATGAGAGGGATGACAACTAGGGCTATTGACGCCAACGCTCCAGTGACTCTCTCAACAGTGGTGAATAAGGACAAGAAAATACCGATAGACGAGAGAAATGACAACTAGGGCTATTATCGTCAAATATCTCTTCTTCTGACGGATTGGAGCAGAGATGGGGACAAGGAGGGGTAGGATTTGATGGCGACTAAGGTTTTTTTAATGAGAATAGGTGGTGGATAAAGATGGAAGAGAGTGGAGAAGTAAGACCAAGAGCAGAGAGAATGGGGAGGGACCTGGCAGTGTGGATCACCCCGCTCCCCCGGAGGGGAGCGGGAGGCGGCGGTGGAGGAGGAGTGAAGGGTAGTTAATTGGAGGAAGGCGATAGGAGATAAGAGGAGGTGAATAGCTAAGACGGCTAGGATTTTTTCCTTTGGTTACAAGTATTCGCCTCAAAATATCACATACCAATTTATTTATATTATAAAATTAAAAGTCCAAATGTCAAATTTAAACTGAATATAGATCTTATTTATTTTCATGAGAGAAGTGTTAATGTACTTTTATTTATTTATTTAGCTTTTAATTTTTTGAAGCAAATTAATTAAGGAGTTCGCATCCCCTGAGCTAACTCAAATTTGGGTTTAGCTTCATACCGTTCCATTAGAATTCGGACCAATTTAGTCAATGTCTGTAATACACGAGGTCCTTAATATTGGTGCAGATTTAAATCAGAATGTCGGATTTAAACTAAAAATTTGAGTTAACGAATTCAGAGGATACCAATTAATTCCAGAAACCCCACCTTTTTTTTTTTTTTTTTGTAAATTTACAAGAAAATACTCAGCTTTCTAATTATGGTAGCATCAATAATCATCAAGTTCTCAGAAACACAACCCAGCACCTGTACGGCTGTACCAATACCGAACAATGCCTTATTGCAAGGTCAGCCGACATGGTCGCATCAATTTTTATAATTATTATTATTTTTGATAAAAGACTTATCCGTTTCATTGACCGAAACAATTTTTTTTAACTTACAAAATGCCTATCGATCGGCCGAAATTTTTTTAGTTGCCACCCTATTAAATCGAAATTAAATCAATACCACCCGAAAAATCGGAATTCAGATTCCACCACGAACTCAGACTGAGTCCGCGGACGGATTCGAATTGGGCCCGCGTACTGGACCTGCGCACTGATCCGAACGCGTACTGGGTCGGCGGACCGATCCGTTCGCGAACTGGGTCGACGCACCGACCCATTCGCGTACCCAGTCGGCGGACGGATTGGTAACCTTTTAAAATACCCGAAAATTCATCTGTAGCTCATAATTGTTCAGCAAAACTCCTTACAGAGGTGATTTTTTTTACAGTTTTTTTTTTAAATTTAATTTAATTTAGTCTAATTATTTTCAGAGCAAGCAAATCTTCGTTACTGCCAATTTAGTCTAAATTTTTTACAGAGTGGTGAATTATTTTAAATTAGTCTAAATTCATGTGTTGTTGCTTTTAAATTTATTCTAAATTTTTTAATTATTAGGTTGTCCCTTATTTCAACCAACTATGATTGGAATTGCTTGTTATTTTGGTGGTGAAGTATTACAAGGACCAAATGGTGCTTTTTACAGTACCCAGACACCGAAAATGTTTAATATCGGCTCAGGTTTGGATTTTAGAGGTATAAAAAGGGAAGTGTACCAGCAACTCGGTATTGACCACCATAATTATGAACTGGTAATTACCGCAAGGATCAATATTGGCCAAGGCAAGCAAACCTGGTTCCAACAGCTTCCAGTACAAGACGATAGCAGTTGGGGGTTATATATCCAAATGACAATGAATTTGACCACTCCTTTCAAGTTCCTAGAGTTATATGTGGTAGCCAACCCGAGACAATCTCCCAGACAAAACCCTAGACAGAACCCCAGACAATTGTTGCAGTTGACTCAGGATTTGGGTCTCGAGGATTCTGTAACGGGTCCTAGCCGAGCCCCATCTGTAGCGGGTCCTAGCCGAGCCTCTTCTATAGCGGGTCCCAGCCATGTCCAATCAGAAAGGGGTCGATCCCGAATTCAATCCTCGTCATCTAGCCGAGTCCAATCTGAAAAGGGCCGATCTGAAACCCCAGAACATCTTTATTATGCTGACAATACAGATGAGGATCCTGAAGAAATTGAGGCAGAGACTCATTGGGATGATAATGGGGATGGTGGGGTATCAGATCACAGTGATGAGGATACTGGTATTCCTGTACTTGGTAGGCGGAAGTGGCCTATATCTGGTCGTGGGGAAAGACACCCGTTCGAGGAATTTAATGACACATCAGGATTTGAAGAGGCCGATAGCTCTTTTTTTGCGACGGGTGAGGTATGTTTTTTTTAATTTATATTTATATTTAATTTCATTATTAAATTATTACTATTAAATTGATGTTGTTTAACTTTTGTTGTTTATTTTGTAAATTAGCCGGGAGAAAGACATGAATTGTCTGAGGGGATGACGTATGACAGCAAGGATCAGATGAAAGATAAAATTCACCACTGGCACATTTTAAAAAATAGGGAGATAAAAAATACACACAGTGATACCACCAGGCTGAGGTACAAGTGTATTAGCGATCGGTGCAGGTGGGCGTTGGTTGCGAGGGCTACAGGCTCTGGAAATACGTGGGCTATCACGAAGAATGTGACTAAGCACACATGTCATGCATCAGCATCCAGGTTAGATCATGCGCAGTTGACGTCCGCTATGGTTGCCAATTGCATAAAACTATCATTAGAAAAAAATACTGATAATACTATCCGGGCAATCGCTGACTTATGTGCTGAAAGGTACGAGGGCATCGTTCCAAAATACAATAAATTATGGCGTGGTAGAGAGTTAGCGATAGCCCGGGCCTTTGGTAGTTGGGAGGGATCTTACGGGCTAATTGTCCCTTTGTTGGAGGTAATAAAAAGAACAAATCCTGGAACCGAATATAAAATTGTTTCAAAACCAACCACTAAGCAAGGATATCGGTTTTTTATAAGAGCAGCATGGGCATGGGGACCATGAATTGCCGCAGTCGGTTCCCTCAGACCCGTTATTAGTATCGATGCCTGTTTCTTGTCTGGTAGATACAAGGATAAGCTGTTAATTGTAACCGGATATGATGCGGAGAACCAGTTAATCCCGTTAGCATTTGGACTGGTAGAGAGCGAGGATTTTGAGAATTGGGGGTGGTTCATGAAGTGGGTGCGGGAGTTTGTAATTGGACGGAACAGATACATGTGTGTGGTATCTGACCGACACAAGGGCATAAAAAAGTATTTATTCAAGATGATCTGGGCTGGTGTGAGGAGAAAGGAGAGTGTGTTCACCGCTACTGCTCTCAACATGTGTTTGAGAATTTTGGAAAGCACACTCAGGATAAGGTGGCTTCCAAATTTTTCAAGAGAATGGTTAAAAAGAAGAAGAGAAGAAGATTGCAAGAAGGACTTGATGCAATCGGGAGGCGAAATCATGTTTGGTTGGCTTATTTGGATACATGTTGCAAACATAATGAAAATGACTAGGAAGAACTGTCTAAGCCATGGAAGGTGTATCAAGCTATGGACGATGGGTCTCGTTGGGAAATAATGACTAGCAACAGTTCTGAATCGCTCAATAATGTCTTCAAAACTTCGCGCCGGTTTGTATTTTGTAATCCTTCTATTTTTTATTATTGTTTTCTTTATTTAATTATAAATTTTATGAGTTGTAGGTTACCAGTTGCCGCAATCATTGAGGAAACGTTCTACAAGTGTGTCAGGTGGTTTGTTCAAAGAAGGGAGAAGGCTGTGCAATTGCAAGCAGCAGGTCAGTCATTTTCCACTCGCTTACATGAAAAGCTGGATAAGCACATTGAGAAGGTCAGGAAAATGACAGCGCTTGCATTCGGCCATCATGGAGAATTTATGGTGACCTCACATGGCGAAAAGGTTAATTTTGACATGGAGAATGGTAGATGGGTACACACGTCTCAAGACTGCAGATACAGGGTACTCGTGAAGGGCGACCATGAGATGGAATGTCTGTGCCAGAAGCCTCAGATGGGCGGAATACTATGTGTTCATGTGATGGCGGTTTGTTGTCTAAGGTAAAATTATGTTTTATTTAATTTCAAACTTAATATTATGAATGACATTACTTATAAAAGTATGAACATTATAGGAATTTGAATCCAAATGACTTCGTCAATTACTATTACAATATTCAAACACTCATCGACACATGGAGTGGTGAATTTCATATGTATGACAATCAATGTGATTGGCCGGTGCACTAAGGACCGATCTTAGTTCCAGAGACGCGGTTGGTGAAGTTAGGTAGAAGACGACACAACCGAATCCCAATGTGGATGGATATATTGGAAGGACGACGAAGGGGTCACCAAACCAACAGAGCAACTCTTGAGAGGAATGTGAGAAGAAGAAGGGATGCGAGAGGAAATACGCAATAAGAAAATATGCAATTGTTATTTTTTTTGTAGTAGAACTTATGTTATTTTTTTATTGTAGTAGAACTTATGTTATTTTTTATTGTAGTAGAACTTATGTTAATTTTTATTGTATTGTAACTTATGTTAATTTTAATTGTAGTAGAACTTATGTTAATTTTTATTGTATTGTAACTTATGTTAATTTTGATTGTAGTAGAACTTTTATTTTGTTTAAGTCGAAGATACTCGTAATTTGAATGATGTAGAACACATGTTTTGTTTCCGTCGAAATTAGAGAAAATGTAGTGAATAACTAAATAATCAAATAAAAGTCAGATAAGTAAAACATAAACAAATAAAAGTCAGAAGAGTAAAACATAACCAAATAAAAGTCATAATAAGTGAATAACTAAATAACAGTCCGAATAAGTACATAAATAACAGTCCGAATAAATACATAAATAACAGTGAACTACTTGGTCGGTGGTGTGTACGGCGCCTTGTGGGTTTTATGTCTCTTACCGCGCCCCAAACTTTCCTCTTCTTCATCTTCTTCCTCGTCTTCATCTTCTTCCTCAATCTCATGCCGTCCGGTTGACCCCAGGTTGGAGCCCAACCCGGTACGCGTGGTTGCGGACGGCCAAATGGAAATCTCGTCCACGACCAGTGCTGGAGGAGAGCAACTGGACCGTATATATTCTGTTTTTCGACCTATTTTGATATAAGTTGCAGTTATTTTTAATACAATAAGAGAAAATATTTTATTTATTAAAATAATAATAAGATAAAGTAATTTATACCCGGCAAGCAGTGCATAAACCTCGATACAGACATGCCAAGACCGCCGCACCCCAATTCATCTGTGGAGGGTCATCCAAGTCTCTCAGCCACTCCAGCATGCAAGCAGGAACGGTGTTTCCAGAAGAATCAGGAAACAACCAGCATGAGAACATCTCCATGATGTAAGCTCGTGTCCACCTTTCCATCATCTCTCGAGGCGCATTTTCTCGCAATTTTCCCCTACAAATACAAACTAATTTAGTACAGAGTATGAAAAATACAATCAAATAATTACTGTTAAAAATAAAACTTACTTGAATGCCGTCCGCAAATAAGGGATACTGATGTCATTTTTCGATGGAACCTTCGACCTCTTCAGGCTCCTTTC
>CAXKVJ010000043.1:25000-27500 GCA_964058855.1 Carex pendula | reverse complement strand
TTGAAATTTTTTTGAATTTTTAAAATTTTTCAAGTTTTTTTGATTTTTTGAAATATTTTTGATTTACTAAATTTTTTCTGATTTTTTGGAATTTTTTTGTATTTTGGACATGGGGGAATTTTACATTGGGGATTTTCAGGGGGTGGTAACCCTGGGCGTGGCTGGAGGGTCAAAATGCATATTCCCCTATAGGGGGGCATGATTTTCAAAATGGGGTGCCCCCTCATGTACATGCGCATGGGTGTACATGGCCCCGTCGGTGCCCGCGTTAGCCAAAAATGGCCCGAAAACAGTCCAGCGGGGCAAAAAGTAAGCGGAAGTGGGAAATCGTTAGCCGAAAATGACCCGAAAACAGGCCCGCGTCGGTGCCCCCGTCGGTGTTCCCGTCGGTGTCCCCGTCGGTGCCCGCGTTAGGCAAAAATGGCCCGAAAACAGTCCGTCGGGGCAAAAACTAAGCGGAAGCGGGCAAGCGCTGGGCAAAAATGACCCGAAAACAGTCCAGCTGGGGAAAACTAAGCGGTTGGGAAAACTAAGCGGATGCGGCCAAGCGCTGGGCAAAAATGGCCCGAAAACAGTCCGTCGGGGAAAAAACTAAGCGGAAGCGGGCAAGCGTTAGGCAAAAATGGCCCGAAAGCAATCCAGCGGGGCAAAAACTAAGCGGAAGTGGGAAATCGTTAGCCAAAAATGACCCGAAAACAGGCCCCCGTCGGTGCCCGCGTCGACTTCGTGCCCCGAAATTTTTTTTTTTTTGAAAATTTCGAAAAATTTTTTTGGAAAATTTCAGAAAATTTAAAATTTTGAAATTTTGAAGTTCTTTTGAATTTTTGAAAATTTTTAAGTTTTTTGATTTTTTGAATTTTTTTCGAAAATTTGAAATTTTTTTGAATTTTTAAAATTTTTCAAGTTTTTTTGATTTTTTGAAATATTTTTGATTTTCTAAATTTTTTGTTATTTTTTGGAATTTTTTTGTATTTTGGACATGGGGGAATTTTACATTGGGGATTTTCAGGGGGTGGTAACCCTGGGCGTGGCTGGAGGGTCAAAATGCATATTCCCCTATAGGGGGGCATGATTTTCAAAATGGGGTGCCCCCTCATGTACATGCGCATGGGTGTACATGGCCCCGTCGGTGCCCGCGTTAGCCAAAAATGGCCCGAAAACAGTCCAGCGGGGCAAAAAGTAAGCGGAAGTGGGAAATCGTTAGCCGAAAATGACCCGAAAACAGGCCCGCGTCGGCGCCCCCGTCGGTGTTCCCGTCGTTGTCCCCGTCGGTGCCCGCGTTAGGCAAAAATGGCCCGAAAACAGTCCGTCGGGGCAAAAACTAAGCGGAAGCGGGCAAGCGCTGGGCAAAAATGACCCGAAAACAGTCCAGCTGGGGAAAACTAAGCGGATGCGGCCAAGCGGTTGGGAAAACTAAGCGGAAGCGGCCAAGCGCTGGGCAGAAATGGCCCGAAAACAGTCCGTCGGGGCAAAAACTAAGCGGAAGCGGGCAAGCACTGGGCAAAAATGGCCCGAAAGCAATCCAGCGGGGCAAAAACTAAGCGGATGCGGCCAAGCGGTTGGGAAAACTAAGCGGATGCGGCCAAGTGCTGGGCAAAAATGGCCCGAAAACAGTCCAGCGGGGCAAAAACTAAGCGGAAGCGGCCAAGCTCTGGGCAAAAATGACCCGAAAACAGTCCAGCTGGGGAAAACTAAGCGGATGCGGCCAAGCGGTTGGGAAAACTAAGCGGATGCGGCCAAGTGCTGGGCAAAAATGGCCCGAAAACAGTCCGTCGGGGCAAAAACTAAGCGGAAGCGGGCAAGCGCTGGGCAAAAATGACCCGAAAACAGTCCAGCTGTGGAAAACTAAGCGGATGCGGCCAAGCGGTTGGGAAAACTAAGCGGATGCGGCCAAGCGCTGGGCAAAAATGGCCCGAAAACAGTCCAGCGGGGCAAAAACTAAGCGGAAGCGGGCAAGCGCTGGTGCTAACGGAGGAGCGGGGCGCTTGTAATCTATGCATCCACGTAAAATGGGGGGGAAACCTCGGGGATTTTCAGGGGGTGGTAACCCTGGGCGTGGCTGGAGGGTCAAAATGCATATTTCCTATTAGGGGGGAGGGATTTTCAAAATGGGCGCCCCCTCATGTACATGCCAAGCGGTGTACATGGCCCCGTAGTACACGCAAATAGGTGTACAAGACCCATGATGTGCATGCCAAGCGGTGTACATGGCCCGAAGAAGCGTTACCGAAAAACACGGACCGAGCGGGGGCTAACACGATTCAGCGGGTTGCCGAAAAACACTGTTGGGTTGCCGAAAAACACGGTTGGGTTGCCGAAAAACACTGTCGGGTTGCCGAAAAACACGGTTGGGTTGCCAAAAAACACGGACGGTGCGGGTGGCAAGCGGGGGGCAAGCACGATTAAGCGGGTTACCGAAAAACACGATTGGGTTGCCAAAAAACACGATTGGGTTGCCGAAAAACACGATTGGGTTGCCGAAAAACACGATTGGGTTGCC
>CAXKVJ010000043.1:12500-15000 GCA_964058855.1 Carex pendula | reverse complement strand
TTTTTGAATTTTTAAAATTTTTCAAGTTTTTTTGATTTTTTGAAATATTTTTGATTTTCTAAATTTTTTGTTATTTTTTGGAATTTTTTTGTATTTTGGACATGGGGGAATTTTACATTGGGGATTTTCAGGGGGTGGTAACCCTGGGCGTGGCTGGAGGGTCAAAATGCATATTCCCCTATAGGGGGGCATGATTTTCAAAATGGGGTGCCCCCTCATGTACATGCGCATGGGTGTACATGGCCCCGTCGGTGCCCGCGTTAGCCAAAAATGGCCCGAAAACAGTCCAGCGGGGCAAAAAGTAAGCGGAAGTGGGAAATCGTTAGCCGAAAATGACCCGAAAACAGGCCCGCGTCGGCGCCCCCGTCGGTGTTCCCGTCGTTGTCCCCGTCGGTGCCCGCGTTAGGCAAAAATGGCCCGAAAACAGTCCGTCGGGGCAAAAACTAAGCGGAAGCGGGCAAGCGCTGGGCAAAAATGACCCGAAAACAGTCCAGCTGGGGAAAACTAAGCGGATGCGGCCAAGCGGTTGGGAAAACTAAGCGGAAGCGGCCAAGCGCTGGGCAGAAATGGCCCGAAAACAGTCCGTCGGGGCAAAAACTAAGCGGAAGCGGGCAAGCACTGGGCAAAAATGGCCCGAAAGCAATCCAGCGGGGCAAAAACTAAGCGGATGCGGCCAAGCGGTTGGGAAAACTAAGCGGATGCGGCCAAGTGCTGGGCAAAAATGGCCCGAAAACAGTCCAGCGGGGCAAAAACTAAGCGGAAGCGGCCAAGCTCTGGGCAAAAATGACCCGAAAACAGTCCAGCTGGGGAAAACTAAGCGGATGCGGCCAAGCGGTTGGGAAAACTAAGCGGATGCGGCCAAGTGCTGGGCAAAAATGGCCCGAAAACAGTCCGTCGGGGCAAAAACTAAGCGGAAGCGGGCAAGCGCTGGGCAAAAATGACCCGAAAACAGTCCAGCTGTGGAAAACTAAGCGGATGCGGCCAAGCGGTTGGGAAAACTAAGCGGATGCGGCCAAGCGCTGGGCAAAAATGGCCCGAAAACAGTCCAGCGGGGCAAAAACTAAGCGGAAGCGGGCAAGCGCTGGTGCTAACGGAGGAGCGGGGCGCTTGTAATCTATGCATCCACGTAAAATGGGGGGGAAACCTCGGGGATTTTCAGGGGGTGGTAACCCTGGGCGTGGCTGGAGGGTCAAAATGCATATTTCCTATTAGGGGGGAGGGATTTTCAAAATGGGCGCCCCCTCATGTACATGCCAAGCGGTGTACATGGCCCCGTAGTACACGCAAATAGGTGTACAAGACCCATGATGTGCATGCCAAGCGGTGTACATGGCCCGAAGAAGCGTTACCGAAAAACACGGACCGAGCGGGGGCTAACACGATTCAGCGGGTTGCCGAAAAACACTGTTGGGTTGCCGAAAAACACGGTTGGGTTGCCGAAAAACACTGTCGGGTTGCCGAAAAACACGGTTGGGTTGCCAAAAAACACGGACGGTGCGGGTGGCAAGCGGGGGGCAAGCACGATTAAGCGGGTTACCGAAAAACACGATTGGGTTGCCAAAAAACACGATTGGGTTGCCGAAAAACACGATTGGGTTGCCGAAAAACACGATTGGGTTGCCGAAAAACACGAGCGGGTTGCCGAAAAACACGAGCGGGTTGCCGAACACGGACCGAGCGGGTGGCAAACACGAATAAGCGGGGAAAAACACGATTGGGTTGCCGAAAAACACGAGCGGGTTGCCGAACACGGACCGAGCGGGTGGCAAACACGAATAAGCGGGGCAAAACACGATTGGGTTGCCGAAAAACACGAGCGGGTTGCCGAACACGATTAAGCGGGGCAAAACACGGACTGCAGTGGGTAAAAAACACGTTTTGGTTGCCGAAAAACACGATTGGGTTGCGGAAAAACACGAGCGGGTTACCGAACACGGACCGAGCGGGTGGCAAACACGAATAAGCGGGGCAAAACAGGGATTGCAGTGGGTAAAAAACACGATTGGGTTGCCGAAAAACACGATTGGGTTGCCGAAAAACACGATTGGGTTGCCGAAAAACACGATTGGGTTGCCGAACACGATTAAGCGGGGCAAAACACGGACCGCAGTGGGTAAAAAACACGTTTTGGTTGCCGAAAAACACGATTGGGTTGCCGAAAAACACGAGCGGGTTGCCGAACACGGACCGAGCGGGTGGCGAACACGAATAAGCGGGGCAAAATACGGACCGCAGTGGGTAAAAGACACGATTGGGTTGCCGAAAAATGCGATTGGGTTGCCGAAATACACGAGTGGGTTGAAAACACGGATTGCAGTGGGTAAAATACACGATTGGGTTGCAGAAAAACACGATTGGGGTAACAAAAAACACGATTTTGTTACCGAAAAACACGATTGGGTGGCAAACACGAGTAAGCGGGGTCAAAACACGGTCCGCAGTGGGCAGAAAACACGATGGGGCAGGGCGTCTAAGCAAGGAGGCGCCTGTAAGTCCTTTG
>CAXKVJ010000043.1:0-2500 GCA_964058855.1 Carex pendula | reverse complement strand
AAAAATGGCCCGAAAACAGTCCGTCGGGGCAAAAACTAAGCGGAAGCGGGCAAGCGCTGGGCAAAAATGACCCGAAAACAGTCCAGCTGTGGAAAACTAAGCGGATGCGGCCAAGCGCTGGGGAAAACTAAGCGGATGCGGCCAAGGGCTGGGCAAAAATGGCCCGAAAACAGTCCAGCGGGGCAAAAACTAAGCGGAAGCGGGCAAGCGCTGGGCAAAAATGACCCGAAAACAGTCCAGCTGTGGAAAACTAAGCGGATGCGGCCAAGCGGTTGGGAAAACTAAGCGGAAGCGGCCTAGCGCTGGGCAAAAATGGCCCGAAAACAGTCCGTCGGGGCAAAAACTAAGCGGAATCAGGCAAGCGCTGGGCAAAAATGACCCGAAAACAGTCCAGCTGGGGAAAACTAAGCGGATGCGGCCAAGCGGTTGGGCAAAAATTGCCCGAAAACAGTCCGTCGGGGCAAAAACTAAGCGGAAGCGGGCAAGCGCTGGGCAAAAATGGCCCGAAAACAGTCCAGCTGGGGAAAACTAAGCGGATGCGGCCAAGCGGTTGGGAAAACTAAGCGGATGCGGCCAAGCGCTGGGCAAAAATGGCCCGAAAACAGTCCAGCGGGGCAAAAACTAAGCGGAAGCGGGCAAGCGCTGGTGCTAACGGAGGAGCGGGGCGCTTGTAATCTATGCATCCACGTAAAATGGGGGGGAAACCTCGGGGATTTTCAGGGGGTGGTAACCCTGGGCGTGGCTGGAGGGTCAAAATGCATATTTCCTATTAGGGGGGAGGGATTTTCAAAATGGGCGCCCCCTCATGTACATGCCAAGCGGTGTACATGGCCCCGTAGTACACGCAAATAGGTGTACAAGACCCATGATGTGCATGCCAAGCGGTGTACATGGCCCGAAGAAGCGTTACCGAAAAACACGGACCGAGCGGGGGCTAACACGATTCAGCGGGTTGCCGAAAAACACTGTCGGGTTGCCAAAAAACACGGTTGGGTTGCCGAAAAACACTGTCGGGTTGCCGAAAAACACGGTTGGGTTGCCGAAAAACACGGACGGTGCGGGTGGCAAGCGGGGGGCAAGCACGATTAAGCGGGTTACCGAAAAACACGATTGGGTTGCCGAAAAACACGATTGGGTTGCCGAAAAACACGATTGGGTTGCCAAAAAACACGAGCGGGTTGCCGAAAAACACGAGCGGGTTGCCGAACACGGACCGAGCGGGTGGCAAACACGAATAAGCGGGGAAAAACACGATTGGGTTGCCGAAAAACACGAGCGGGTTGCCGAACACGGACCGAGCGGGTGGCAAACACGAATAAGCGGGGCAAAACACGATTGGGTTGCCGAAAAACACGAGCGGGTTGCCGAACACGATTAAGCGGGGCAAAACACGGACTGCAGTGGGTAAAAAACACGTTTTGGTTGCCGAAAAACACGATTGGGTTGCGGAAAAACACGAGCGGGTTACCGAACACGGACCGAGCGGGTGGCAAACACGAATAAGCGGGGCAAAACAGGGATTGCAGTGGGTAAAAAACACGATTGGGTTGCCGAAAAACACGATTGGGTTGCCGAAAAACACGATTGGGTTGCCGAAAAACACGATTGGGTTGCCGAACACGATTAAGCGGGGCAAAACACGGACCGCAGTGGGTAAAAAACACGTTTTGGTTGCCGAAAAACACGATTGGGTTGCCGAAAAACACGAGCGGGTTGCCGAACACGGACCGAGCGGGTGGCGAACACGAATAAGCGGGGCAAAATACGGACCGCAGTGGGTAAAAGACACGATTGGGTTGCCGAAAAATGCGATTGGGTTGCCGAAATACACGAGTGGGTTGAAAACACGGATTGCAGTGGGTAAAATACACGATTGGGTTGCAGAAAAACACGATTGGGGTAACAAAAAACACGATTTTGTTACCGAAAAACACGATTGGGTGGCAAACACGAGTAAGCGGGGTCAAAACACGGTCCGCAGTGGGCAGAAAACACGATGGGGCAGGGCGTCTAAGCAAGGAGGCGCCTGTAAGTCCTTTGCGGGTTGAAATCCCCAGCCGTAGAGCCGGCGAAACACGGTTGAGCGGGGCGTGTGTGCGTGCAGGCGCCCCGCAAGACCGAGCGGGTTGAAATCCCCAGCCGTAGAGCCGGCGAAAGACGGGTGGGCCGGGCGTCTAAGCGTGGAGGCGCCCGTAAGTCCTTTGCGGGTTGAAATCCCCAGCCGTAGAGCCGGCGAAAGACGGTTGGGCGGGGCGGCTAAGCGTGGAGGCGCCCCCCCTCAGAGCCGATGATAGACCCAGCCCCAGATGTTTATTTTTCGCGTACGGCAGGCCTAAATGTGCTGCTATATCAGGCTGACCTGCACGTCGGTTGTCTCCGGGTCATTTTGGCTTGGAGCGGCGGTGTTGTGGGCGCTGGTGCAGCGTGTCTAGGACTGTGGCGTCGCATGAGTTGTTCTGGACTTGCTCTGCATGTCGGGCTCCCTGCACTTTTGGTGCGG
>CAXKVJ010000042.1:0-21326 GCA_964058855.1 Carex pendula | reverse complement strand
ACTTAATTTGATTATTTCTCTCTCACTTTCTCACCTCCAGCAATTATAAAACCCAGCAACCCTGATCCAAACCGACTCACAAAATCAAACCTCAGTGTTACTAAGTTTTCACTACTGCTACTACAAATTATTAGGGTATGTTTTCTTTAATTTTCCCTATATTTGTCCTAATGTAGGATATAAGCATTTTGTCATTAATTTTGTCTGTCTTCTTAGATCTGCGTCTTCATCTTTTAATTGTTCATGTTTGTAGCCCCTACTTACTAACACATATAGATACACTAGGTAACATAGATTTTTATTGATGATTAGAGGCATCTGAAGTTCATGATTAGAGGCATCTGAAGTTCGTTTTCTTAATTAAGTGGTATTGTAGTACAGCCAGTTTGCATTCAAACCCCGTAATTTTATACATATTACAAATACATATAAAGTGAGATTGTCCCTGGTCATTATCTAGATTTAGATACTTTAAACCATATTAGTTAGTAGCTGCTACTCTGCATGGTGAACTTGTACTGTATATGTCTATATGACAACCACAATCACACTTTCTTCACATTATTATTTATTAACATGCAGGGACCAACAAGACTAGAATCGAGAAAATGAACAGGAAGCCGGGAGACTGGAACTGTCGGTCATGCCAGCACCTCAACTTTAGCCGGCGTGATTTGTGTCAGAGATGTGGTGAGACCCGCACTGGTGGTGACTTTGGTGCCAATTTCGGAGGTGTCCGTGGCATGTCTTCCTTTGGTGGTGGTTTCGGGGGTTCAGATGTGCGGCCGGGTGACTGGTACTGCAACTGTGGGGCCCACAACTTTGCCAGCCGCTCCAGCTGCTTCAAGTGCGGCGTCTTCAAGGAGGAATCTGCTGTTAATGGTGGATTTGATGGCGACATGCCCCGCTCGAGGGGGTTTGGGTTTGGCAATGGTGGCGGAGGCGGAGGCGGCGGTGGCGGCGGCCGGCCTGGATGGAAGTCTGGTGACTGGATTTGCACCAGGTTATCATTATAACACTAAATTAATTGTGTGATATCTCTTTATGGTTTTATTCTTATGGAGCAAAAGACAAAATATTTAGGAAAATCACATGCTAGAGTCTTATGATGTTGAAGCAGTGATTCTTCAAATTTAGTTTTCCTAAAACCCAAATTTTTTTTTTTACTTCTGCTTCAAAATTGTTATCCTTTCAATGAGAGTTAAGTGTCAGGCCAGAGGTATATCATTGTGTCTAGCTTTTTTGTTCTTAAAAGCTGCTTTGGTGCAAGTCGAAAGCAATATATCTATTACCTAAAGAAGTCGGACATAACATATGCGGCTAAAAGAAACATATCAGTAGTGCATATTTTAATCATTTAAGAAGCATTCCACTTGCCTGTATTTAATAATGTCTCTATTAATTTTTCCAGCACTGCTGACAAGTAAATAGTCTTATCTCCCATTTACATGATAACCATCAAAGAGTTGGAGTGAAACATTTTATACTAAGCCCAAAAGAAAGAACATATATATAAAACAGAGCAGAAAGAAATATAAATTTTGAACATTTTTGGGTTATCTATGTGCAATTTCATACTTCTTTTTTGTAAGATGATGCATGCATAATCATAGTGTTTAATTTTAAGTAATGTTATTTTTATTATCTTGTCAGATCTGGTTGCAACGAGCACAACTTTGCTAGCAGGATGGAGTGCTTTAGGTGCAATGCACCAAGAGAATCTGGTACTTACAAATCTCATCTCATAATCAGAATGATTTATTTTGCTTGATTGGTTTAGTGTCTAATCCAGTAACTAGTTACACATTACAGGTGCTGAAGTCTAAGGAGAAGAAGATAAGAGAATTAAAAGGGCTTCTGTCAAAAAAAGAGAGAACATTCGAAACCTAAGGATCTTAAAATAATTATTAGTTTAGTTTTGTCCCTTTTTTTATTTTGAACTCTTTAATTTATCTTTTTTTTTTTTTGTTGGTTTGAATGCTGATGCTATGGATGTAATGTGGGTTATTACCAACGTTTCTTCTATGGAGCGTCTTGTCTTTATTTTGATTTGTTTGCTGGTGGAGTTATGTAGTGCCTAAACTCTTTGCTTATGCGATGATAAGATGGTAGTATTACTTTATGTTGTTTTATTGAAATATTTAATTTATGCTTTCTTATACAAAACTTAAAAAGTATCTTGGACGCCCGTTCGTCAGAGAAATATTATGTAGACCCCAAATTAAATTGGTGTTTACTTAAAAAATATGTTCTTAATTCCAAGTTGCATGTATACATCTTGGACATGCATTTACAATATTTCTCATTTTAGACTGGCATACTATGTTTATGCTGTACATCATTATATAAGATACTTTTGATTTTGCAAAGATATATGATATATTTTGAGGTTTCATGCAGCTACAAAACTTTTGTAACCGCAATTATCAATCAAATAATATGGACTAGATCCATATTTTTCCTCAAAAAAAAATATTTTGAGGTTTCCAAATATTTTGAGATCTTTTAGCATCTCTTCTACATAGACTTGCAAAGTAAAATGGCAACAAGTGGTACACTAGACTACTAGTTGAACAATGTAGATCCCACATGCCAGTCACCTAGCTAGATTCCCTGAATGCTACCCAATTGCAAACTTCTTTTTCAGGGTTGTTTTTTGGACTTGTTTAAAAAGAAACCGAGGATTAAAGACATGTTTCTTCCTTGACAAGAGCACTATAGAGAATGTACTTAAACTTCTATAAGAACTTTAATTAAAGTCTTTTTTGGGAATGGAAGCTTTAGTTAAAGTTAACCTTGAAGAATGAAAACAAAAAAAGAAGAATGCTGCAGCCTCTTTTAGAGACAAAGCTCACTAGATGAAATGCCATAAAGGCATTAAGGCGGGCAATATCCAAAAACTCTTCAGCCAAATCATTTGCTTATTAATTTTTTATGCAAATTAATCGTTAAATAGTGGGAGGGAATCAATTATAGTCTAGATTTTAAAATTTTAATTATACATTTATACATGTAGAAATTTAATTGAATTTTTATATTTTTTTAAACTTTTTATATAGTTTAGCCACCCTTAATAAATGTCAAATGTTCAGTTGTAACCTAGTGGTTAAAGCTCTATTTTATAGTTGAGAGGTATTGAGTTCAAATTTCACTCATTACAATTGTGCATTATAATTTTCATCTACCTCTATCAAAATTTTCTAGTTCCGCCCCTGGTTACATCTCTTAAGCATAGTCTGTGCGTTAAACAATACGAGTACGAATGATAAAAAAGGAAGAAACAATTTGTTGGTTGATGCATTTGTTTAATGGTTATGTTTCATACATATCATTAATTTAATCAACACAAGAGAAATTATTAGGCCGTACGTACTTAGTTGAGTATAAAGTGAAATATATACTCTATCACATCTGCTTCAGTTTGTTTATGATTAAAGTGAACATCTAAAGCCTCCATTGCCGAAAAGACTTCAAATTGGTTGGATGTACTGTTGGTTAATTTGAGGCAAAGTTTGAGAAGGAATCTCTAATATGTGAAAGTTGGTGTGCCATCAGACTAAGTGCTTGGTCAAAAGTCAGTGATATGTGATTTGAATTAGCTATATTCTTACACCCCTTTTAAGCCACACCACTTTTTATGTATTGCGCAACCTTGCTTTAGAGATACTTTGCTTTAATTTTTTTTTTTTTTTTTTTGAAGTAGTTGGCTTTAATTTGTTTTTATCTCATCCAATAAAAATGTATGAATATATGTATATACAATTTTACTTAACTTTATACTAGATTAATAACTTGCTACCTCGTAAGATCAGTAGAGAACTACACATGTTCATATATTATTTCCTACCTGGTTTAAGAAGAAGCGAAACGTATTGAAAGGATAGATGTTGCTTTTGGATGTGCTTCCGTGTAAGCCTGTGGACCAAACAAAGAATAAAACAGTTTATAAACCTGCAAGTAAAGAGGGCATTTTTGTGTTTGCCATGACAAAAGCGAAACAGAAGAGACAAATTGGGCCCAAAATGGATAAAATTATATGGGCATAATGTTATTCGAATATGACAGTCTGGAGCAGAGGAAAGTTTCGTCGAAACTCTATTTAGAATGCATGTGTGTATAGGTTGAGAGGCCTATATACCCATATATCCGTATATGACAGGCTGAGACGCCTATCATTATTTTCGGCCCATATATTAGGCCCATATATCCATATATGCAACCCAACGCATAGATGTTTATATTTGAAACGTCCGATGTGAAAACTTCCAAAATCAAGTATTTTATTAAATCATGATCATTTTTGTGCATAAAAGACTTAAAGCCCGTTTCATGTTAATGAAACAAAAAGTTAAATTACACATGTTCACCAAGTACTATTCTCCCAAAATGATACATCACATATGTGCCATGCCCATGCTCCACCAACAAATGTCTAAAGAAGAAATATAAAGCAGTTTAATGTGCCAAAAGACAACAGATAGAGGGCTGGGTTAATATCTAAAAGTAAAAAAAGAGTAAGCTTCATTGGAACTTCAATCATCTCCAAACTCAGTTAAGTCATCAGTCCCGAGTATTTTTGGCATTGCTTCATCAGGGGGCCCAGGGTTTGCAGAGGGATAGCATCCACTGTGCCAATGAGCCACAAAGCTATTGCATTCTTCACTTTCTTGTTCACATTATTTATTCAGCAAAATGATATTTCTCGCTGATTTTATAGGACTTTGGTTGAAGCAAATGCCATTTCTATATTTTCATAATGTCCAACAAAAAACACTATATATTATCAGGAACTCTGTCCTGTCAGAAAGAGTTAGAGAAAATTCAGTGATATCCGCACCAGTTTCTCATGTACTCATTATATCTTGACTTTTTTCTAACTAAAACTTTTTTATTCAGTAAAAGAGCAATTTAGAAATATATATGTGATTTCTGGTTCCAATGGCAGAACAAAACTGACACTTTGGATCTCCCTGCTAACCTTTTCTAACTAGTCTAGATTTTGTCAGAAGAATTGTCTCTATTATATTAATTAACAGACCTAGAAATCTTCTGACATCTAATAAATAAAACAAAAAGTTCATAAATTTTATCAAAATACAAATGACGGAAGGCGGTATGGAAAATTCTTTGCTAAAAAAAGGAAACTGCAGGATGCAAATATATCAAATATACATTTATGGATTAATATTACTCAATGTTTATATTATACGCGAAAAATCTCGTACGAAACAGGACCAATTCATCATAAAAACGCTCTTTGTGTGCAACTTGTCTTAATTTCTCCATGTAAGTTAATTTTATATTAATGAAACGGACTTTACTAGCCTTGTTTTAAAGAAAAATCTAGTGTTAATTTCTCCAACATTTTATTTTTATTTGATAAGTTCTCTTAATTTTCTTTACTGGCCATAAATTTTTGAAATAAATATTTCGTCTAACAATTAATAATTCAATACAGGTGAAAGATACGTAGAGCAAGTTAATAACTACACAAAAATGATTAGGAGATGCTTAGTAAAAATAACGAGCTAACTCAAAATTTAAAATAATCACTAACCCAACTTTTAATTGAGTTACTAAAATATCATACTAACTCACAAAAAAATAAATATAGAATATTGCCTAGTTGCTAATTCAAATATATTCAAATGCAGAAATAGTAAGTCTGGAATAGTCCTTGGTTTTATTTAACAAAGTTCAGAATATATAATCGTTAATCCAGATTAATACTACTCATTTTAGGGGGATTATAAATGCCAATGACTCGCAATACCTTCCGGTAGGTGACAGCCCCATCGAAAAATAGAAAGCTAGAAGATATGCTTTCTTTCTTACAAATGAAATATTTAAAGAGGAGAATTCAAATACCTCTATTTTTTGTGCCTCCATCATGCTTTTATTTTTAAAAACTTAAATAACTCAAAATTTAAAACTTAAATATCAAAATAAAACCGTTAGATGTGATCTATGCTATTTTCTCTCTGTGTCCATAAAAAATTATCACATTTTGATTTTAATTTTATGTGAATCAATAAGTTAAAAAATCAACGTCTAGAAATTATCCACATTAGTATACATTTTTATAAGCTCAAGATGACAACCAAAACAAAGTTGAAATGTTATAATTTATTGCATGTACATAGATAAAATGATGTAGTTCATATCCAACGGCTTTATTTTGAATTTTAAGATTTAAATTTTAAATTATTAAAAAATTTAAAAATGAAAACATAATGGAGACACAAAAAATAGAGGCATTTAACCCTCCTCATATAAATTAGTTAGGTAGATACATTAGACAGCCGATATTGACTGCATTAATTAAAATTCAACCAATCACACATGACTTATCCCCAAACCCCAACCAACAGTATATTTTACAATTCGATTAATTGTTAGACAAGCATCTTACAAATCAAATAGGAAATAGCCCTAACTTTTTTTTTAAAGTGTTTATATAAACAGACTCGGATTTTTTTTATTTTAATCAAAATTTAATTCTGGACACATCATTAGTATTCGTAAGTCTTATCTTTTTTTAGACGAATTTATCTCGTCGTGATATTTCCTATATATATTTTTTTAGCTAAATTTTAGTAAAAAATATTTCAGTATACAGTCTAATTAAACTAAATTAAATAGGACACATTATTGTCTCTAACAACACGGAGTAAATATGAGGCATTTTACAATTTTAAACTCTATCAGTCAGATAGTCAAGTCTAAAACTGTTCTTATGTGCAAGTGTAAATGTGTAGTTCTCAGCGGAATCAAGAGCTTATGAATTGAAATTGTAATTAAGTAAATTAATAGAGTTCACAAGAGTTGATAACGGAGTTCGGCTAACTGAAGGATCTACGTCTTCAGGGCAATGCGATCTGAACTGAACGCACTTTTCTTTTACCCAATGAAGAAATAAATACAAGTTGAAACCGGCGAGATCACACTTCAACAGCCCAAAGAACAGAGTGGAGCACACACGGCTCAAGCAAAGAAAGGAACATACACAGCTCAAGTAGGCGAGCAACAAAAGCTCTAAGTCAAGACACTCACTGACTATCACACTAATCTCAACGCTAATCAATTTAGGTGAAGTGATTTAGAGGTTGCTGGAAGGATAATTGAAGTTTAATTAAGCACAAACAACAAATGGACTAGACTAAACTTCTCAAAGGATTCAAATGTTATATTTTTCTGTGAGGATATTCTTTCGATTACCTAGAAAAATGACCGAGCCCACTATTTATAATGGAGTTCAAATGATGGCTAACGGCTTGATGTGAATCTCAAGATCCATAGAATTAGAGATTAGCCTATTTTGCTTGTTCTTAATTTTCACAATTGATTTGCCAGATTAATTTGAATTTTGAATTTGATTTTCCGCTTTGCAACGACTAAACTTAAGCAATCACAATCTCAGATCTAATTTATCATATTTTTGAATATAAATTAAAATTGATAAAATTAAAATGATAAATTATGATCTTCATGATCCATATCATCCAATCCAGGGGCGGACTCAGACCTTTGAACTATGGGGGTCAAACGTGAATGGGGATCAATCATATAAAAATTTTATATTGTAAATGAGAGTCAATTTTACAGCATTCGTAACATTTTGATCAAAACTATATATAAAATCACATATACATGCATAAATTTTGAAAATAAATGAGAATCAATTGACCCCCATTTGGTGTTACTGTCTCCGCCTCTGATCCAATCAATATCCGATCATTCCATATAGTTTGCGTGAATCATATATTCGAGCATCATGTATTCAATTATCTCGCACAACTTGTTATGTCAACATATCATGATATATATTATTGACTTTCTTTGATCTTGAGACATAACAACTACATACATCTCAATTAAACAAAAAAGAAAAATATAAAATCCAATATTTATATGTTTTTTAAATTAGTTAAACAACACAAAAAATTATTTACAACAACACACATCTCTCGGATACATAATTTTTTTAGTATGAAATTGAAGTTATTTACTAACACAAGCACTGACTTCTGTTTGCTGCATTTCACGCTCTCATCCTCAAAAGACCATCTCTGGAAGGGAGATTATCCTCTGCAGAGTTTTTCCGTACGGTTCTTTTTATCTGGTCCGTTCATTTTTGATCGGACGGATCAGAACAGAGGGGGCTGTTCTTTTGAGATCTGATCTGGTCTGTCCAATCAAAACAAACGAATCAGATTAAAACCTCCTCACAGCTCCGCACGAAAAAATTCCGCAGAGGATAGCATTCCATCTCTGAAATGCGTCCGAATGCGTCGTCTTCAAGTTTTCTTTAGCCTTATCTAAATTTTCGAATTTCCAATTTGTGTATTTATATTGAAATTCCGTAGCAAAGTTTACCATTTAAGGATACGTTCGTTAGATGTCTTGAGAATTTTAATGAGATGAAATTAATTTTTAGTGATGCTTTGGTAATATGCATATTACATATCGATTTTATTATGGATTCATATCTTTATCTTTAATTTCAAATAGTCGATTCGAACCGTCAAATTTGAAATTTATATGAAAATGTACTTACAGGCCAATTTTTTATTTTTTTAAATAGTTAGAAAGTTACTTGATTTGAAAATTCCGGACTATCCAAAAACAATAATTTTCTATTTATCTAAAAATGTAAAAAAATAAAAAAATGTAAAATTTGATATGCAAGTAAATTTTTATATGGAGATTGCTTTTAAGTGTTTGGATTGACTATTTGAACTTAAAAAAAAATATAAAAATGAGTCCATAACACGAATCATTCCGTACTATGTATATTAACATAGCGGCATAGCCTCACTAATTTTTTTTTTAATATTCAATCAGTAGCAGGAAATATAAGTGAGGCTATGGTATTATGCATAGCGCGGATTGATTAGTACTATGAATCGATATTTTTGATTTTAAAATCCTAATGCCGATTCGAACCGTTTAACGTAGTTTCTATATGAATCTATATGAATATGTATTTATAAGCCAAATTTTACATTTTTTAAGTATCTTTTTACTATTTTTTTAGATGGATAGAAAATCATTATCTAGTCTATTTACAATTTTTTTTTTACTATGAATCACTATCTAATTTTTTTACTATTTTTTTAGATGAGTAGAAAATCACTATTTGAATAATGATTTTCTATTTATTTAATAAAATAATAAAAGAATTCTAAAAACTATAAATTTAGTTTATAAGTACATGTATATTATATAGAAATTACTTTGAACGATTTAGATTAACAAAATTTTAAAACTAAAAATATTAATTCATAGTGTAGAACAATTCGCATAGTACCGTAGTCTCACTCAAATATAATATGTGAAAATTTATATCTACAGACATTAAACAATTCTCAGCTGTAGCTGTAGCTTTTAATGCGGGTCTATCATGTCAACAATCAAGTATAATTGTTTGTTGGGGAATTTCATGGATATTTCTCAAAAGTTTCAAAATAACATATTTTATTCTCTAATTCAAAAACTCACAAATTTATTCATTTTATTATCTTTTTATTAAAACTCATTCTAAATTTATAAAATACCTATTTTACCTTTAATTTAAAGTATAAAACACCCATCAGACTTAAATTTAAATCACGAAGGGTTTATCTACCATCCGAACTGCTCTAAGATATGTGTAAGCTAGATCAGAATGAATTTTGAAGTGGACAAGCACAAATCTTGAAGCGACGTGCACATATCTTAATATAGTGCGTGCAGGTTGAAATTGCTTTAAGATCTGTGTGCACTAGATCAACATGAATCTTGAAGCAAACACACACTCATATTGAAGCAACACATACATATCTTAATGTGATGCGCACGGATCGAACGGTAGATGAACTCTTCAGATTCAAATTTGAGTCCAATGGATATTTTATGCTTTTAATAAAGGGTAAAATGAGTATTATACAAATTTAGAATGAGTTTTAATATAAAAGACAATAAAATGTGTAAATTTGTGAGTTTTTGAAGTTTTGAGAGGGGAATATGTAATTTTAAAATTTAGAGGGGGAAATACGTAATTTTAAAATTTTTGAGGGGTATACGTGAAATTCCTGAGGTATTCTAGGGGGAAATATGTTGTTTGCACCTAGCTTGGCAACTTCTCGTAATTAAATTAATGATCTTCCGGGATGCTTCCTCTATCAATCCTTGACTTGGGAGTACAAAGAACAAACAAACAATTATAAGTTAAGAATTCTAGACACGAGCCTAGCTATCTTTCTAATCAGTAATTCCTCATCAATTATTCATTTTTATATCTCGTGTTTTTGAGTGCTTCACTTCGACTAGCCAGTTCATTCATACAAAGATTAGCCTAGAAATCAGACATGAGAAATGAAGCAGCACCTTTCCTTTTCTAGTCAGGATCGATATCATGCAACCAACATGTTTGTTGAAATGCTAACACTACTTGGAGTCTTGGACACAAGAGAAGCTCTCTTCTGACCATGGACGCGCTCCAAATCATCTCAAATGCAACACAGATACTAACCGCCATGATTGGTGCCATCAGTGCTTTAGACCAAGCCTCAATAAATCTCGCAGAAGCTCCAAGAAAAATTCAAACGCTTGAAGAATTCGTGGCCAATCTTGAATCTTTGATGCACAAAACCAAGGTGAGAAATATGCACAAGCTCCACAACCCGCAATTAGAACGCCAGCTCCAGAGTTTAAGTGCTCTAATCAAACGCTTACAGATCAACCTCTCCAAGTGTCGAAAGGTCGTAACAAAAAACAAAGGCAAGGGATTCGCAAAGTTGGTATGGAGCTCGATGGTTGGTGACCCTTTATCCAAATATATCCAGTTAATTAGAGATGACCTGAACTGGTGGATTGAATTACAAAATATAACTGCAACTATCGGCAAGGTCATCACATCAACAGCTGAATCTCAATCTTCTTTATTAAGAGTCAGAGCTGAAAAAGATTATCCTGTTTCTAGGAAGTGCCATTTCATAAGGGAGTTGTTAGGAAGGAAAGACACACATAGGGTTATACTAATTGTTGGCTTGTCTGGTATCGGGAAATCCTGCCTGGCTCGTCAGATTGCATCAGACCCGCCAGGGAATTTTTCTGATGGTGCAATTGAGATAAACTTTGGGCGGTGGTGTAGCCGCGCAGCATGCAATGGGAACATAGCAGAGTATCATAATAGGCTAAGCAAGAAGATAAGTCGCTTTCTGGTGCAAATTGGATGTGCGAAGAGGGGTCGTGAGATTGGGGGGGATTTGGAGGATGTTTGCCTTTTGCTTCAGACAGCAATGGTAGGGAAATCAATGCTGGTATTGTTGGATGATGTATGGGAACAGGATATAGTGGATCGGTTTGCACAGTTGTATGATAATGAGTGCTGGTATCTGGTAACAACCAGAAATGAGGCAGTATATGAAATTACAGAGGCTGAGAAGGTTGAGATTTGTAAAGATGACATCAAGGAAATAAGCAAGGAGATCCTACTGCATCACACATTGCTGAGTGAGGAAGAATTACCTGTAAGCACTATATAACACTTCAAGTCAGATTTGTTGGCTTTTTTCTATGTTCTCCTTTTACTTTATTATTCAAAAATGAGAGTTCACCAAAGAGAAATAAAGGACGAATGAGGTGAAGTTGCAAAAACAAGTGCTAAATTGAGGCAAATTGGTTAAACTGAGGATGAATTGGGATGAAATCATGCACAATTTACACAATTGAGGGTCAATGAGGCAGAATTTGGCTCACTGGGCTTAACTGAGCTACTTTTGGGTTAATTGACCATCTTGTGTGACACTTTTTTTAAGGTCGTTGGGCAAACTACCCATGAACAAATCTCATTGGAAGAAAAGTTAAATTCAAAGTCATAGTATAAATTTCATTTGTGTGACTATTTACATACTCTGAGACTGTACTGTCCCCAGCCATATTGGAAGGTCCTACGGGAGTATTTTTGAATTTCTCAATTGAGGGTAAACCAAAGTTAATTAGTATTTGGGATGATGAAAGTCACATTATTCAGGGTTTAATGAGTATATAGGGTACAGCTGAGGCATAGTTGTGTCTTAGTTACATAACTGAAGGCCTTATTAGACTAATTTGGTTTTACCAACATAGCAAAACCATATCGTACCTGTCAGATACCTATCAGTCAACTGAGCACTGCATAGCTAAAAATAATTTATGAGTTGATTTTTTTTGCATTACTTAGAGAAAAAACATTTTACCTGTCTGGCATCTACCAGTCAATTGAGACTTTATCTCAACCTTTGACCTGACAAATGCTACCTTTGTTTGATAGTCCGCAGCAGCAACACTGCTAGACCGGTGTGGGCACCATCCCCTGACAGTGGCAGTGATGGGCAAGGCACTCAGAAAAGAGAAACATGCCGAGAAATGGGAGAAGGCCATATTAAATCTCTCCACCTATGCCACCTGTGCACCGGGTCCCATCTCATATGTCAATGAGAAAGAAGCCACTGAGACTACCTTGACCATTTTTGGTTCTTTTGAATTTAGCCTTGAAGTCATGCCTGAAAACTCTCGGCAATTCTTTATTCTTCTCTCTTCTCTCTCTTGGGCTGAGCCAGTACCTGAGTTGTGCCTCGAGGCTCTTTGGTCAGTATTGGGTCCTGACGGAATGTTCCCTCTAGTCGTATCCAAGCTTGTCGAGGGATCCTTGTTAATCAAATTGGAACAACAGTTGTTATATCATGTGCATGATATGGTGTCCCTTTATTTGGATGTCAAAAAGGAGAGTGTGGTTTCAACTATTTTGGTCAATGCTTCGCTTGAGAATATTGCTTTTATTGCCCCGTGGCTTTTTATTTTTGGGAAGGAATCCGTTCAGGAGATGGCAGAGGAAAAAATGGAGTCTTTTCTGAGAAAGCTTAGAAATAAGGAGGCAGTGATCCTATTAGAAAGCATGGTGCAAGCTCTCATGGCTAGCAAATCAATCTCTGAGCTCGAGACGAGTAAGTTAGGGTTTAGACGAATACTTTCACCTGTGATGTATGAGTTCATTTCTAGCGAGTCACAAGAGTTACTAACTGCAGCTGCTAAATGTATCACAACTGTTTTTGAGCCAGGAGATTATGCCACACTTGCAAAATCTCTTGAAGAAACTAACTCAATTGGTAAACTTCTCGACTTCCTTAAACTATGTGAAGAGTCTGAATTCCTGATAGTTGTGTCCCTAGTTGTCGCTAAGCTGGCAGAGCACTTCAGTGCACCAACTGTAGATAATATTCTGACGTGCATACCAATGGATCAGTTATCTGAGCTTCTTTCTCCAGAAACTGAGGAATTTCATGAGAGTGTTTTTACTATTTTACTGTCTTTAGCGGAAGCTGGCAAGTTGATTGCCATTGAGACAATGTTTCGTTCTGGTGTTGACAAGAGGCTTATTGTACTATTAGTAAAGGGTTCTGATGTGGCTCAAAATAATGCAATAGTGACACTGAAGGCATTCAATGAACTCGGTGCACGTCTTGACCAAGGGTGCTTCCAGCCGGGAGAACTGAATCTTTTACCTTGGAATGCCAGACTTAGTCTAGAGAGATTTGTGTTCTCGGATTCGAGAATTGACATACCTTCACCAAAACCCCAAACATTTAAAATTTTGCTGCACAAAATTCTTGACAAGGATGGAAAAGAGGTTGTTGAGGCTATACAAGGGCTTATACCTATAGCAGAGAAGGCGAGTGACCCAAGAACTCAAGATCTTATTCTAGAAAGTGGGTTGATCGAAAGATTAGGGTTTCTGCTTCAATCAGGAGAGATCGATCAAACCCAGGTTCGATCTGAGTCTGCGTTTCTGATCATGAAGTTGGCTTGTACAGGAGGTGACCCTTTTGTGCAAAAGTTCATACAGCTAGATATGGTTTCCACATTAATAAAAATGATGCAGTGTAATATTAAAGAGTTACAGGATTCGGCCTACACGGCTTTGCACCAGATCGTGTTTGCTAAAGGCGGGGCAAAAGTGCTCACAAAGTTCCTCCAAACGGGTCAGATAGAGAGGTTAGTGAGATTACTGGACCGAAAATGCATCAAAACTAAGGAGGTTGTCATGCTCTTCCTAGTGGATTTAGTTGAAATAGGATCTAAACCATGCATTGAAAGGATGATTTCTTGCCAAATTGTGGAGAAATTAGTTGGGTTGGAGAAGATAGGAGGTGAGTTGAGTGGGTCTGTTTTAAGGTTTCTAAAGGGGTTGGATTTGTGCAACAACTTGTCAAGCGCTGAGAGAATGGTTATGAAACAACAAGTAGTGAGAAAAGTGAGAGTTGCAGCGAGAGGCCACATGATTGAAGGTAGTCTGGTTGCATCGGCTGAATCATGCTTGTCAGATAGTTGGGGAGGTGCTAGCTCTAGTGGAAGAAAAAAATAAGAGTATTGCAATTACCTATTTCATTGCTCCTATTAGTTTTCCGACCGATGCACGAGATGTCGAGATGTCAATGACAGTCGGACTCCTGGGAACATGATCTACAAGTACTGAGTTCACAATAATGACAATCTGCTTGCTGTAATCTGTGTTTCAATTCTGGTTATAAATGTTAATTTATAAGAATTAAGGTAATTTTTTGTAATAAAGGCGACATTTATTAAAAAAGAGAGAAATAAATCAAGTGTAATAGTTTACATTTATTAATTATTACTCTAAAAGTCCTTAATTACTACTCAAATGTTCTACAAAATGAAAATGAACCTTCAAGAGAAGAAAAAAAGATAGCTCCACAACATGTATGGCACTTGCTAAAGATCAAGGAGCTAATTGAGCTAAAATAAAAGTTCAGGACCTTGATTACAAAGTGTAATAGATAAAGAGGGTTAAGGGCTTGAGTGAGTTGATTGTCATTATATAGTTTTGACCAAAGAAAAAAAAAACCCAGTATGTTAGATAATAGGTACTGGCACTATAAATTTCGAGCGAGTACTGGTACAAATATAGAAGAAGGAATGGTCTGCTATACCAGTTACAGGAAACTACCTGTCTCCCTTTTTACTGGCTTGTTTCTGTTCAGTTATAACTTACAAAATTAAAACTTAGCTAGTGCCATGCGGTCATAGTTGGCAACAATTGCACAGCAGAAAACCAAATGTGTTTTCCCTGTTGGTACCGATATGCGGCTTCTTAGATTTTCCGCGTGAATTTGCAGAAACTTAAATTTAGAGCAGAAGTGAGCTAAAGTTGCCACTTGAGGGCGCTCCAAAAATTTACTAATATCAGGACTGTTATTTTTTATTAAAAAATCTCAGTACATTCCAATATTGTATAGATATTATTCTCGAGAATTCAACTAACATTTCGTAATATGTCATAATTTAATCACGGTAAATGATTAATATTTTCTTTCACATGACTATATATGTAATTAGTTAATTACATGTGAATATGTGATCAAATGTAACTGCGTTATTTATTTATTTTTTTCAAATTTTTGTAGCACTATTCGTCCAATCAAGATCTAACATATATAATTACATGTCTTTGTGTATTCTATTACGTGATGTGTCCGCATGACCACACGTGGATACGGACCGTACCGTAATATGTTACACAACCTAATGTCAATTTGTCATGTTATAATGTGACATACTGATTTTCTCGATGTGATAGTCAAATCAAATCACGTCACTTGTAACTCGCAGTCGTCTATATAGTCACGTGACATGACCGATCTTCCCGTTCTCGATGTTTATCTTTTACAACTTCTAATCTTGACAAAAACACTTGTAACGTGGAGTCAGCCTTTGCTGTTGGGATTTCGACATGTGTCCCAGACCGCACATCTCGAGAAAATTTTGACGGTTCAATGACTGGCACCGAAGGACAGCACAAGATCATCGTCGAGGGTCCAATGCAATCATTACTCATGTTTTTCATCTATGTAAATTTCAGCATAGCTGACCCGATATTTTGAAAGTAGTTCTTGTGCTTTGTATGTTGTATTCCATGCAATCTACATATTTGATGGAGTGTTACATACAATCAATAGCAAAAGTGCTTTTCAAACTTCTCGGAGTCACAGAATCCAACACATGGTGGAGAGTAGGCATTTGCAAACGGGCCGGGCCGCACGGTCCGAGCAAAATCCGGGCACGGGCACGGTATACACGGTAGTATTTGGAAGACGGGCAGGGCACGAGCGGACCGGGTATATCTGGGGACGGGCACGGACACGGTGGGTATACGGATACCACGGGCTGGGCATTACGGATTTTTTTTTTCAAAAACTCTGCCCTGCCCGTCTTATACCCGTGCCCGTTGTACTCGTGGGGGGCAGGACGGTCCGGGTAGGGGGTCGGTCCGGTCCGGTCCATTTTTTTTTCTGTTTTTTTTTTACGGTGTTGTACGAATATTATTACGTGTTTATAATTCGACTTTTAAAATATGAATAGTTCAATATCAAATAGTGTACATAAATAAATAAAATTTGTAACTTATATATAAAAATTATTCGTGCAAAAAAATTGTATATTTATTCGGCTAAGTACAAATCTATTTATTTATTTCTTTACACGTGTTTATAATTTATTTATATCTCGAAATATTTAGTTTACATTTTAAATTGATAATATATTTTCTAAACGTTCATTTTAAATTGATAATATATTTTTTAAACGTTAATTTATTTTTAATAGATTAACATAAAATATAAATAAAAAATATATTAAATTTTTTGACATGAACCGGGGGATTTCAAAAATTTTGAAATTCAAAATGAAACCGGTAGGGTACACAGGCACGGGTAAAACGGGCACGGGTTCTCGGTCTGGTCCGGGCGGGCATGGGTTTACGGGTTCACGGGTTCCCTGTCCGGTCCGGGCAGGCACGGGTTCACGGCGGTCCGGGTACACCCGGGTATTTTACCAAAAAATCGGATCCGGCCTGTTTAATGCCCTTACCTGTGTACCTGTTTACCCGTCCTATATCCGGGCTCGGGCACGGGTACCCCGGGCATAGGGCACGGGTGGACCGGGCACGGGCTGCCCGCCTCAGATTTTATTAATACACTAATACACGGGCACGGACATCACGGGCACACGGGTACAACGGGCCGGGCATCACGGTTTTTTTTTTCAAAAATCCTATCCTGCCCGTTTAATACCCGTGCCCGTCACGGGTTCGGGGGCAGGGCGGTCCGGGTAGGAGGGCCGGGCGGTCCGGTCCGGGTCCGGTTCTTTTTTTTCTGTTTTTATTTTCTTTGAAAACCAATAAATTATAAATTCAAATTCATATCTATTAAAATTCATTTGACATGATAATTATATTTGTTTAATAAAATCTAAACTATTTCAAAACAAATATAATTACTTAACACATTCAAAAAAATAAATATAACCTATTTTTATAACCTATTAAAAATAAATCTGAATTTCAAAAATAAAATCTAAACTATTTCAAAACAAATATAATTACTTAACACGGAACATGCTAGCATGCTATGCATAGCATAGAGGGCCTCCGTGCAACGGCTCAATATTTTACTTTTCAAAATTCTAACGGTCGATCCAAACCGTTCATCTTGTTCTCCATATTAATATGTGTTTGGAGACCAAATTTTATATTTTTTGAAATTTTTTTACTATTTTTTTAGATTTATTGAAAATCGCTGTTTTTTTATGGTCCAGATTTGCTGAAAACAGCGATTTTCAATAAATCTAAAAAAATAGTAAACAAATTTAAAAAAATGTAAAATTTGGTCTCCAAACACATATTAATATATAGAACAAGATGAACGGTTCGGATTGACTGTTAGGATTTTGAAAAGTCAAATATTGAGCCGTTGCACGGAGGCCCTCTATACTACGCATAGCATGCTAGCATATTCCTACTTAACACATTCAAAAAAATAAATCTAACCTATTTTTATAACCTATTAAAAATAAATCTGAATTTTAAAAATTTTGATTTTTGAATTTTAAACGGGTACGGGTACACGGATATAGGGTACACAGGTACACGGTCATGGACACGAGCACGGACACGGGTACACGGGTTCACGGACACGGGTTCACGGGTAGGGGTAAACGGGTACGGCGGTCCGGGTAATCACGGGTTTTTTTTTCCAAAAAACCAAGTCCGGTCCGTTTAATATCCGTGTCTGTGTACCCGTGTACCCGTGCATACCCATAGCACGGGCACAGACACAAGCGAACCGATCAGGGTACGGCCCCGGAGGCATTTGCAAACCACTAGTGGAGAGGCTAATTTTTCTATTTCGGGATTTTTTTTCAGAAAAATGTTCGACTTTGAGAAACGAATCGTTCCTGCCCCTACCCAGCACCTATCTATCATGCTTCAGACTCTTTGATGCATAGAAATTTTCCTCTTTTATAAAGAAAAATTGAGAGAGACGTCACTATTAAAAAAAGGCAAGCTTGTGTTGCTTTTTCTAAATACCATGAAAACAAATTAACTATTAAAACACCAAGTATGATAAAATCATGGAACCTGATAATTGTACTTCAAATAAAATTTCTGAACGTGTTCCCCAAGTAGTTTAACAAAAAAAACTTCCAATATTATCTAACTTCTATTTTCAGCGCTAATATCCAAACATTTAAAGCTCTGTTTATAACATTTTGCAATGCTACTCGCAAGCATTTAATCCTCTGTCTGTAAGTATTAAAATTCTAAATCTGTATAGTTTTAACTCCTAACTACTTTTGTTTTCAAGTCAAAAACAGAAAGATTCACTTTTTATTTTATTTTTTCTCTGATCATTCTCATTCATTTTCTCGACAATTCGTGATGAATTTTGCGAATCTAAAAATATGAACGTTTTTTTATCCAATTTTCTCTTTCAAATGAGATTCATGAAGAATAACTTTCGAGTTATATTTGTGTCATAATTTTTTTTATCACTTTAAATCTTTGTGACTTTCAAATTTTTTTTTAATTTTGCTTCAAAATAATTTAAATCTATGTTTACAAGCATATAAATCTCATGTACAAGCATATAAACCTCATTAATAACACTTTAAATCTCTAGAACAAAACATATAAACCTCATGTACACAGAATTAAAACCTCAACAATAACATTTCAAATTATATAAACCTCAACAATAACACTGCATTTACAAAGCTCATTTACAAAGCATATAAATCTCATTTACAAAGAATTAAAACCTCAACAATAACATTTCAAAGCATATAAACCTCACCAATAACACTGTATTTACAAAGCATATAAACCTCATGTACAAAGCCTTAAATTTTTTAATGGTTGTAGATTGAGATTTAAAAACATGAAAATTTAAAGTGCTAATGAGTTTTACTTTTAAAAAATCAAATGACTTTAAAATTACTTAAAAATATTTCTTCATGGATCTTATTTAAAAGATAAAATCGAATATAAAACGTTCATATTTTTAGATTCGTAAAATTTATCATAGATCGTCAGAAAAATAAATTATAATGATCAGAGAAAAAAATAAAAAAAAGTGGGTGAAAGAAATCTTTTCATTTTTGGCTTGAAGACAAAAGTAGTTAGGAGCTAAAACTATACAGATTTAGAATTTTAATGCTTTCAGACAAAGGTTTACATGCTTGCGAGTAGCATTGCAAAATGTTATAAACATAGCTTTAAATGTTTTGATATTAGCGCTGAAAATGGAAGTTAGACAACATTGAAAGTTTTTTCTGTTAAACTACTTGGAGGAGGCGCTCGGATATAATGGCTCGGGTGCCATAACATTTCTCTAAAATCATACATAAATTTATACAAGTAATAACTCATTATCATGTATACTTCGTTAGAATATTTTGAGGTGAGTTTTTAATTTTATTCAATAAATATTTTTTATGCACACACACTAACTAATAACCAACAGTACCGAGGGGATAATCATGGTGAATTACACCAATGGAGTGTCTGAAGTCACTATTATAGGGAACAAACTAAGTAAAATTCCATGCTTTTCTAGGCGAGAGAGGAAGTTGTCATAGATGGACCATTGGATCCCCCCATATACTTTCCTTATTGCTCTATAATTTGATTCCAAAGTAGAAGAACTTCCATATTTGTCTAACAGAGAAATTAACAGAGAAATTAACAGATTATTAAGCAATCTTAATAAATTTCATCGTACGGCTTAAAAAGGCTTTTGATAAGTATTTGTCCAAACTCCAAAGTCATTTGGACAAGTTCCGGACCCATCTTTTATAATCTATTCATATCCGTTAAGTGAGATATGGATATGGATTTAATATTATTAATATTATCCGTTCTGAATTCACTCTGTTTATACCTATAAGTAGGTCTATGTTTATTTGCGGCCTTTTTTTAATACCCAAAAAAACAAATTTACCAAACTAACCAGGTTTCTTTTTTTTTTTAATTTCTACTCAGATCGCTTGGCCTACGGGCGGTCTAGATCTCTAGTGAACCTCCCCTCGTAACGGCCAGACATGAAGCATGCATCAATACTGATAACGGGTCTGATGTATGGCACAGCTTGAATACAAGGACCAAAAGCTAATGCTATGTCCTTAAATTATTGAGCTCCCTCTATTAGTACTCCCTTCTGGTCATAAAAGGGGCCATGCCACCACTCATATACAGTGCCGGGATTTGTACTTGCCATGGCCTGAAGCAATGGTGCTAGAAAGTTGTATGAGTCCTTCCAACTACCAAATATTCTATAAACCGCAAGTTCACGCCCTCTCTATAGCCTGTTGTATTTTGGGATTACATGCTGGTATTTGCGTCTGACGGCCCTAGCCACCTCCTTGATGCTCATCGATGGGTCTTCCTTAATGTCTACCTCAATTACATCGACAATTAGTGATGCTGTCAGCTGTGCATGGTCTGTCCTTGTGGACGCAGACTTGCATGTATGAGGTGGTTCACACTTCTTAATCATCCATGCTTCCCTTTCCACCCGCAGGAGTTGCAGAAAGGCGGAACTTGCAACGCGGGGCGGTTTTACATATCACAACTAACCTTCCTCGGTTCCTTCTTTCTATTTTACTTTTTCAGTTGCCGTAAACATGAGTCTCATTGATTTTCTTTATAAGTTCATCGATGTTAGTATAAAGTTACCCCGGGGCAAGTTCCTCATTGTATACAACACGAGGATCGAAGTAACTAATGCCTGTCTCTTCAAAAGCTGTGGTATCGTTGAATGTGGCGACCGGATAACTATTCCCCCGACCTCTAATCGGAAATTTATCTTCACAGGGTAAACCTGGTTCATTTGCATCACCATCTAATAAGTCATCAGATTTTCAAACTCCTTGGTATTCATCCCCGTTTCCATTTCTTTTTCTGGTCCTGACTCTGGTATGGTTGGATATCTGGGGATTATGGGTGCCTG
>CAXKVJ010000041.1:0-33687 GCA_964058855.1 Carex pendula | reverse complement strand
AATTACTTCGGTTAGTGACTTTTTAAGAATATATAACATCTATATTATGAAGTTTCACAATTCCAGTTATTGACTCTAGTCAGATAAATGAATGATTCATAAATGTAATAATATTCAAGGCAACAAAATGACAGTTTATTTAATCACTCAATTCATGAACAAAGCTTTATGATAAATTATCGTATTATTGACTTCTAGATTATTACAAACTAACATAATTATATATTATTTTGTTGCCTTGAGTATTATTACATTTATGGATCATTTCGAGTTCATGACTGGAATTGTGAAACTCCATAATATAGATGATATATATTCTTAAAAGTCACTAACCAAGGTAATTAGCATGAACACTAATTAACCGCTACAAGGTTAGTATGTGAATTAAAAGATGGTCAAGTTTTACAGACTACTAACAAGAGATGTCATTTTAATCACATAGATACGTGTTTTAGAAACATAATATTTGATAGACCCCGAATGAAACATTAAATAGAATTGTGTTCGTGTCATTAATGTTTTCATTCAGTATTAAGTTCTACAGTATGAGGAATTCATCGTTCCTACTAAGAGATGTGTATGTGTGAGTGTTATCTAACGTTGTCTGTAAAAAACAGTTTTAACGGTAGCACTTCCATATGCATAGCTTAGCTGAGGAAGTGATGGTTTACTAAAAGTACTATTGTCCCTCGTATCTCTATACGTGTTATAGCATCACTGGGCCCCTTGATAGAGTAAGGTTATCTGCTAGCGGTATAATTACAAGAGTAATTATATTTGTTAATCTGCTCAAGATCAAGAAAAAATTAAGTTAGCAAGGATGACACACACCTACCTTGAAACTGATCTGATAGTTATGAGACAGAAGAACTGACACAAGTAAAATAGTTTACTGGATCGTGATATTGTACAGTACATCATCATCAGTGTAATTGGATGGTCATAGTGCATATGTCAGATGCCTCCTATGATTATAGAAGTTAAAATAGTTTTAATTCTATTTACCAACATAACACAGATCCTATTGGGTCACACCGTACAGGAGTTAATCGGAGAATCTTATTGATTAATTATAAATTAATTATGATTAATAATAAGATGGTTATAATTAATTATACATGTTATAATTAAATTATAAATGCCATGTAAAAATGACAAAGCAAAAACAAAAGGTTAATTTATAAATGTACACGGTACGTTGTATAAAAGTTACCGAAATATAACCGAAAGAAATATAATTGTACATGACAATTATATATATTTGATTTGAATTTTAATTGCTAATTATGGATTTAAATTATGAGCCGAAATTCCATTAGCATTAAAGCCTTAATTAAAATTAAAAGCTCAAATACAAAGTCCAAAACAATTCAAATCAATTTTGGGCCAAAGTGCAAAAAACCAAATTGGTTTCTTCCTCTCAAAACCGCCATCTAATGACATTATTTGTAAATAGGCCAAACTTTGGGGGTATTTTGGTCATTGGCTGATCCTCCTCAAATGCCTATAAATAGAGGGGTGAGGGTAGAGAGAAAATTACTAATTCACTTCGTATCGTATTGTCAGATCGATTCGAGTTTCTATTTTTTTCTCTTTCTCGGTTAAGGTTATTGTTTAGAGTTCACGAGATCGGTGAATAGTGTTCTTCCGAAGCACGCAGTGGAGAAGAATCACATGCTTGTGATAGACTTTACCATCTAGTGGATCGTGAAAAATGCTATTTCGTCTTTTCTTAGTGAATAGTGTTTTTGCATAATTCTACGGTTTATGGTATTTATGGCAAAAGAAATAAACCGCTCTCTGGTTAGTCCTGGTGGATAACCGATAGAGGTATCAGACATCTGATACTCCGAGGCGAGACGTTCCTCAGATTCGGTCTTCTCGGTCTGCTGCATTCTAATTAGAATTTGGAGACAAAGTATAAATATGTTATATTAATCTATTTAATTGGTAAGTAGATTAAAATTTTAGAAATTAATTATGAAGTAGATCTGTAAAAGGAGTAAAAGGAGTTTTGATGCCAAAGGAATACGGAAGGTGGACCGCTTTGGAATGTTTTCTGACATATCCCGTTTAATCTTTGGCTTAAGTTAGAAGTAAAAAAAAAAATTACGGTCTTTCCGCATATTAAACTAATCAATGGGTTTGAACTGTCAAAATCCAACAGTTTCGTCGCTTATTATCTTTTTCGTTCGTCTCGACTCTCCGGGTTCGACTGAGGGTTTATGAATTCATTCCATCCCGTAGTACCTACTATATCTATATGAGAATAAAGTATGTGCTTTTGGTTGTTGCTGATGACGAGTTGTCTCCTTCCTTCTCTCTTTCTTCTTCTTTCTCCTCTCTGAGTGGTGACTGTCCTGGTCCGATTTATTCAGTTCTCGGTTCCAGTTTGATTCAGTGCCACCTCGGCTTAGTGGTGACTGTCCTGGTTCGGTTTGATTCAGTGCCCTCTTCTTCCTCCTCTCTGAGTGGTGACTGTCCCGATCCGGTTTGATTCAGTGCCTCTCGGCTGTGAATTCCTCTGGACGATGTCGAATTCGGAAAGAAGAAGACGTCTCGTCCTCAAGGAAGGGCTCGATGCGACGTAGTCCGCGAGCTATGCAACTCGAAGAAATTACTACTGTGTCTACATTCTCAGAGAAGAAAACCGAAAGGCCCACCTACTTCCTATTCGGATGCGAATAGACCAATTCACATTCTTTGATTTCACGTATTTTTTATTTACTGACATAGCAAATTAGATGATTGTACAAGTAGCTCAATATATAGGTTTTAATACTTCTTAATTTAAACAAAAAGAAACATATGTAATACCTACTTTATAAATCAATGGATCAATATAATCGCCTGCAGGCTTTAAATAATAAAAAAAAACATCAGTTAGGTCGAATTCGACAGTTTGGAGTATTTTTATAAATATAAAAAAACCATAGATATTTTCGTAATTCTTTATTTTATTGTGGATATTAATAAAAAAAATCGCCTGCATGAGTCCGCATCCCTAGAGTATATGACTGGATTAGTACAACATTTGATATAAATTCAACAAAAAAAAAAAAATTAGGTGTAAGAGATATTAAGAAAAATATAGTTAACTTTAAAATTTGAATCAAACTAGCTACCTAAATACTGTCCAATTGAATTAGACATTACAGAATATCTCAAGTCGAGAGCAAATTAAGCAGGAATAAAAAAAGTCAAGTTCGATTCAACGAGTAGCTGGCGAGGTCTTTCAAGACTTATATGAAAAATAAAAGGGGATTTAAATAATTGCACGGAAATCATATTGAATTTTATTAGAAATAGAAGAAATTGCGGACTGTTATCCGTATTATAAACATAATTAACCATCCAAAAATAAATAGTTAAATTATATTTGATTCACTTGTTATATTATACGGCATAGCGTGCAAACTTTACTAAACCAACTGAACAGAGGAATTTACTTATGAATGTAATGGAATACATAGAATAAATAAGTATGTTCATATGAAAGAGATCACCTTTGGTTGGGTATTATTCTTTGGTCTAATTAAATTAAATTTCTTTTAGATAAATGGTCTAGATGATAGTTTATTTAATTAGTTTAGATTCAGGCTACATTGCTAGCATATTATTAATAGGCTGGTAACTCTTAATTTCAATTTGGAGTTCTGATTGAATGATCCAAAAAAATATATATTAAAGTCTTGTTAGAAACTTAAATTATATATTTTAAAAAAATTCTAACTATTTTTTTTTTATTAAGATAAAAGATGATACTAGACGGTCTATAATTTTCAAATCAATGGTTTTTTTCTTATCCAAAAAAATAAAATAAATCTAAGAAATATATTGATTTTGAACAAAATTTAAATATATAAATCACATTAAATAAATAGATTCGGCCAACCAAAATTTTTAAAATAAAATATGAAAGCGTAGCATCGATACGCAAGTGCGGATTTTTTTTTAAATAGACCTAATACAAAACTATTTAATGGAACAAGCACCACATGAGAGAAAATTACAAAAATAAACTCCACCGAGCCACTGTCTCGGTGGAGGAAAGAATTGTGTGTGCTTTTGCATATGACATTTTTACACTGTTCATCTCTCTATTGAAACAGTAACTCGATAGAGTCTATTTTTTAACTTTCACTAGCTTAGTACTTATTCCATAAAATAATTTTGTATCATGTCTATTTAAAAAAAAAATCCACAAGTGCTATGCATGTAGGGGTGTAAACAGTCGGATACGGATCGGATAGTGGTCTTACCGTATCCGTATCTATTATAATTTTTCGGATACGGATACAGATATTTTTCATAATTAGCTTGTTAGTTACAAAATATCTATTATATTATTAAAATATTAGTCACTAATTATGTTATAGTGTTACATTGTTCATCAAAATATATATATTTATATGCAATTTAATAAATTATTTGTACAATATACAATTTAATAAATTATTTGTACAATATGTAATTTAATAAATCAATTCAAGAACATATATCACATTTGTTGTGGTCTAAAGTGTAAACGGTTAGATACGGATAGTAAAAAGTCTTACTGTATTCGTATCCGTTATAATTTTTTAAATACAGATAGTCTCGGATACAGATAAGAATCAGATAATTTAAGTACTTTTTTGGATTCAGATTCGGACGAAATCGGATATTATCCGATCCGGTTACACCCCTATATGCATGGCACGTAGTTAAACTTATTCGGCGAATCTGCCTTTTCAAGGATGCCCTCCCAAAACCGTTGGTCTTCAGGTTGGGCCTGAATAATCCAAACACCGGTTCACAACCCAGTACGAATTGCGGGATATTCGGAGCCTCCACGTGGGGCCTGTCAATATGACGTCAAACCTTTTTTTTTTTATTCGAGTCTGACGTCAAAGCTAACTCTAGCCCAAACTGTTTCAATTTCTCGCATAAATGTTGGGGTCCGGATCCATTACAGTAACTCAATTTTTGGATTTTGGATTGGAACGTCTGATTCGAATCCATCGCTCAAAATTACTTTGAAATTCGGATTCATTGCTTGGAATGTGTACACTTCACTTCGAATAGATTATCACATATTTTAATCCAACAGTTCCGATTCAAAATCCAAAAGTTGAGTTACTTAGCTAAATCTCAACTCGGGGCTGACCTTCTTTAATTCCGATCTATCTTCCTACTAAAAATTCCGAAATCTATACTACATGTCTGTATATCTTAATCTTTGATAGAGACAGTACTGTTAACAGTCTATACTAACTGACAGGTCGGTCCCACCTTTCAGCGACACAGCTCGTTTCAATTTTGTTCGCCTTCTTTTCTCTGGATATTTCTACGCGCCTCGTTTTTAGTTATAACATTCGATCTATTGAAAATTCATATCATACATCTATTTTTGTAAACATTTTAAATATATCCGACTTGCTAAATAATCTAACCGGTCTTGCTAAATAATCCAACCGGTCAGACCCGGATTATTTAGTAAGCTAGTTTGCGGGTCCGAATGCTCTAAAGTAATTCAATCTTTGGATTTTGGATCGAAATGTCCAATTCGATTATATCGCTCGAGATTGTTTCGTGATTCGAATTAATTTCTCGAAATATGTGCTCTATTTCGGATAAATTATTGCATATTTGAATCGAACGGTCATGATTTAAAATTCAAAGATTGAGTTACTTTACTGGATCTGAAATCAGTGTGCAGGCTTTTTAGTGAAAGAATTGGATATATAAATTTTGTATCAACCTCCGATCAATAACATTTGCCTCAATTAAACCTGAAGTTTCCAATTTTAAGCTTCAGTTTAGCCTTATTCAGTTTGTGATCGCCATTGAACACAAGAAAAGACAGCAAAAGGAAAGGGACAAGAGTCCTGAAGTTGCGTCAATTTCGAGACATCCATTCATCCCCACTTCTCCAAGTCAAAGCTGCCAAGTGGCACGACGGAAATTTTCCTCCAGTGGAAAAAAGAAAGTACTTTTGGGAATCTCCTTTTGGACAAATCAGTTCAAATCAAATGATAATCTGAACATGGTACACTATAAAGAGTTATAATTTGAAAAATGAAATATATGGAAAAGGAAATTTTTTATCTATAGAAATTATCAAATTCATACATACAAAAACAGAAGAGTATCTCGTTTCCAACAAATATAGAAAGATCTGACTCAATGAGTCCGATCCAGGTATATGGATCAGACTCAATGGTCCAAGTCCTAAGTGAATCGGCTTCAATGATGGAAATCCAAATAATTTTTTTAAAAAATTTGATAGAAAAAAAGAATCAGTAGCTGTCACATTTAATCAATTCAAAATTAGATCTTCATCATTGAAGCCGATCCATTTCTAACTTGATTTTTTTTGGCATCTATATTCTAGATTTTCCCATCAACATATTTTTAAAAAAAATAAAATATATTGATGGATCTGAACCATTGAGTCTAATTTAAATATTTGGATCAGACTCATTGAGTCAGATCTTGCTATATTTGTTGAAAACGAGGGACTCTTTCTATTTCCGTACGTGTGATTTTAATAATTTCTATAGATAAAAAATTTCCTATGGAAAACACTGAGGTTGTTTACTGGTTCTCAGACATTGTTATGACATGGGGAAACACCATGGAATATACATTGTATGGTTCGCCTTTTCAATGTTATACAGTATTTACATCAACTTTATATACCACTCCACTAAATGCACAAAATGGAAATGAGAAATTATTTCCTTATAATTATTATCCAATTAGCATGTAGCTACATACATACAGGGCTCTCCCACGGCTCTCCCACTAATCCATCTGATTCAAATCTTGCGAAAGAGAACTTGAGCGCCATATTGTGGCTGAAGTGTCATGGACAGCATCGGGGCATGCAGGTAAGAAGGTGAGACCTCAAACTCAAACCTCTGCAATACCATCGCAAGCGCTATCTTTGCCTCCACAATTGCAAGGTTCTGGCCGACACAGATAGCAGGCCCCGCACCAAAAGGGAGGTATGCACCTAGGTGGTGGCTAGTGCCTTCTGCAAATCGTTCTGGGTTGAACTTGTGTGCATCTGGGCCCCATATTTCAGTGTCATGGTGAATGTATATGAGAGCAAATTGCAATTGGGTGTTCTTGGGGATATCGTATTTGCCTAGCTTGGTGTCTTTGGTGGCTAGTCGGTTGATGAAAACTGCCGGAGGGTAGAGACGGAGAGTTTCTTTCAAAATTAAGCTTACCTATATTTTAAAAAAAAGTAAGAGGATAATGATACATTCATCTTTTTAGGGCAATGATGCAAGTTTGTACAAGAAATCTGTCGGTAACAAACAAAAAATAAGAAAAACAAAACACTGCTATGTTTTGACTATATACACGAGGTCCCATATTAATCAGTTCCTATAATAACTAATAAAAGTTATATATACTTCTATTATAAGAACTTACAATTTTCAAATTGGCCAAATCATCTGCCCTAGGGTACTGATCCTTCCCACAAGCAGCCATGACCTCCTCCCGGGCCTTGCATTGCCACTCCCCGTGCACCGCTAAGAGAAACACTGCCCAGGTTAACAAGTTAGTGGTTGTTTCTTTCCCAGCAAAGTAAAATGTTTTGCACTCATCGATTATCTCTTCGATTCCCAGCTCCTGCCCATCAGTCTTGCTAGCTGCTAACATTAGCCCAAGAAGATTTTTAGAATCCTCACACTTGCCTCGATTTGTTTCGATTAGTTTGCGAAGGGAATCTCGGATTTCTTTGTTTATCCTCCACCTCCTTTGGTTTTTCTTAGTAGGTATGAACCTGTGCAGCAGGATTTTGAGCTGGTAAATAATGCCCACACCAAATGCTATACTGTTTCTGCAATACGCTTGAACATTTCTCATGCTTGCAACTCATTAACCAACAATTTGTATTTAAGGTGCAAATATCACGCAACCTTTCTACTGTCAACAGTAATGATAGTCAATCAAATGACTGCAATGCCACTGAAGCTCTTTTTTTTGTATAAAACAGAATATATTCTTGATGGTTCAAATAACTTAAAGCATAACAATTAAACAGTATTTTTTCGAATGCTTAGTTAAATGTAGGGCTCAATATCTTTCTTCACACTGTCTAAGTTTGATTGTGTATGTACTTGCAACCATCTCTAAGAATGTTATAACTTACAAGCTCTAGAAATGCTGGATGTTATTTAAATTACAGTCAAACAAGCAGTTTGCAAAACACTTTTTTTTTTTTTCCTTCAAAAGAGGAGAACTGAACTATAACAAAACAATCATGTCACCTATAAATAAAAAATCACCTGAATCCTGGGAAATAAAGTGATCTTAGTGCAATTAAGACAAGACGGGCTTGCTCGTCCTGCAATTCAAACACCCGTTTTGCTTCCGTATAGCTGCTACCAAATGCCACACAAGAGATGACATCAGCAGTAAATGTCTCGAATTCCCTGTGCACTTCTATCTCAAACTCCACTCGCGTGCCTCCCTGTACCTCCCATTTGTCCAACATAGAAGAAACGATTGTTGCAATTTCGGGAATCCAAGCCTGAACATAAATTAAAATAATTCTTGTCATTGAGGGACATCACAGTGATGGGACCATTTAGGACCAAAACCATTTTCATACTATTATACAGTATACAGGGCTATGTTGTACAAGATGATTACTGGCAGGTACGTAAAGGTACCACACTTTACCTGTTGCATGCATGTGTTATCAGAACTTCATCAAAGTTCTTTTCAAGTTTATCTGTTGTCAACGAATCCAAACCTATTCGAAAATGAAACTCTTGTCAACCCTCAGTCCTCACCTCACAAATACCCTCCAACTATTTTTGGCCAACTTCCATAAGAAAAAAAATAAACAAGTCAAGTATGCATTCTGCAATCATCAAGTATGTGTTATAGCCAAGTGTATATTTTGGGGATGAACAATAAAATGAGCATAGATGTTCAAACTTATGCATGCATTATGTAATAGTCAAGTGTGTATTTTAGATTTAAAATGAGTCTGGAAGTTTCCTACAACTGATGTCAGCTGCCAAACGCATTTAAATTTTTTATCAACAGTTGTCTAATTTGAAATACATAAATGTGAATTTCGCAATAGTCAAGTGTGCATTCTACATTAACAAGTGTACATCTAAGGTGCATGAAAAAGTTCATGTATTTGGAAGGTGAGTTCATTGCATATTTATCTAACCCATTCTGAAAGTTATATAAATAAAATAGTCAAATAATGTAGTGATTAGTAAAAATGGCACCGGTGCCCAGCATTTATGTCAACCAAACCATTTCATGGAACTTGGTTGGCAAAGACCATTTTTGAGGGCTTTATTGAAGCTACCTTTTTTTGTTATTGGGAATTAACATGCAAGTTGAAATAATATTTGCTGTTAGGTTCTATAGTATACTACTGTCAACAGAAGATCATAATCAGGTTAGTATTTTTTATCAGCAACTAGTTTGCAATTGGATTTAAAATAAGCCCACTTCATATAGTATTTTCGATCTTTGCCAAATAGACCAATGTTCTATTATTCTTCATCCTCATATGCAGACTAAACCATCAAAGCCGAGCCAATGGAAACTTCAATATAAAAAGAGAGTACATTTTTTTTCTCACATATAGTAAGACAACATGGAATAATTGTCTACGTGTCTGTGTGAAACTATATAAAAAATAAGGCAACTTTTGACCATTGCCCTCCCACTGGGTAGCTACATAACATTATAACTATGATAAAAAAAAAAAATGAAATCAACTTATTTTATCTCTCTTATCTTTCTACAATTTCATTCATGTACAATATGGAAAAATCTAACCATTCTATTAATTATTTGTAATTTATTTATCGGTGTGATTAGCCTTTCTGTCCCTCCACATTATCACAATAGGAGTAAGTGGAATTAAGTTTACTAAATGACCAATTTAGTACATGAGCTTGATTTTCATAAGATTTGACCATGGGTACTGTAACTATTAACTGAAAAATGCCACTTTTGAAAAGTTTGGTTATTATGGAGTCATATCGCAATTTTGAGTTCCTGAGAGATACAAATGCAATTTTGAACTTCTGAAGGGTATGGAAATTTCCAAAAATAAATATTATAAGTTTATAACACAGAGTGTGCCAGGAAGAATATTGACTTGAGCACTAACCTTGACCCGCTCCATATTAAACGCCGGAGCAATAATTCTCCGGTGGTGGGCCCACTTAGAGCCATCAAGGCCGGGCAGCCCCTCGCCAATCAGCTGCCTCGCTAACGGGTTGTTCCCGCCTTGCCTTTTCTCAAACAACCCGGTGGTATCCAGCAAGACAGTCTTAACAAGATTCGGATCCGTTATCACGAACCGGGGCCGCGACCCGAACCAGTAGACAAATGGGCGCCCGAACTGCGCAGTCCACTGAGAGAAGAAAGGTGCCACCCGATCGACCACGTCATGATGGATGCAAGGGAGAGGCGTGGATTGGGCCTTGGATATGACGGCCCGGTAATCGTGCGCATTACCCGATATGATGCGCCGGGTGGGCCCGGTGATGCCCTGACGGCTGAAGCGGAGGGAGACGAGGTAGGGGTAGTAGAGCTGGTTGTAGAGAAAGCGCGAGAGGAGAGACAAGAACAGTAACAGGAGAATTGTGGAGCAGAGAGGTGACATCGGGGAGAGAGAGATTGGGGGAGTGTGAAGTGAGTTCGAGCGGAGGGGAAATAATAAAATATGAAAGAAGAGAAGAGCTTTCTGCCCACCTGTGAGAAACCATGGGCCAAGCGAACACATATTTTTTTCGGCAGGAAGGCCATGGGCCAAGAGAACATATTTTTACTAGTAAAACAATGATAATTTTATTTGTATTACATTAAAAAAAAAAAAAAAAAACACACACACACACAATGCTTGAGGACACCAAAAAATGTGATAAAAACAGTACAATATAGTTGGAAACTTTCATTTGCACGATATGCATGACTTTTTGATGTACTTTCTAAGAGCATCTCCATTGGTGCAATTGAGATGCAATTGCAAATAAAAAAAAACTGTTAAATGAAATGAACTTCAAACTTAATTTCAAGTCTCCTACATCCATGCAATTGCATTTCAATTGCGTTTATGCCACATCAGCGTTATTTTTGCTTTTTTCTTCCGTTGGCTGATAAACCAAATTCAGAATACCACAGCGATAATTTTGCATTTATGCCACATCGCTCTCTGTTTTATCTCCTTCCTCTCAACGATACCCTCTCCCTCTCCCTCTCTCTCTCTCTCTCCTTCTCTCTAGGATACCCTCTCCCTCTCTCTCCTCTCATCTCCATGAAACAGAAAAAAAAACTCTCCCATTCATATATAACTTGCTTTCAATTCCATTCATATATAAGATCAATTGAAAATTTTGAAGCTTATTACAAAGTTTAAGATAGGTGCATCAGATTAATACTACAACAATATAAGATCAACTTAAAAAAAAAAAATTGAAATCGTTGATGGAGACTGTCAAAGGTACAAGGAAAAAGTAAATTTTACAACCCGGTCCCTGCAATTAATAGGAATTGCAATCCAGGCCCTACAACTAATAATACTGAAACCAAAGTTCTCCCTCCTGTGCCCCAAACATCTCTGAATTTTCATCTTGTTTTGCCTACCTCCCTCAAAGCCTTATAGACAGAACCATGTGTATGTGCCGCTTAATGTCAAATTCCCCATGATTGTGTCTTCCTCACATTTTCTGGTTTCACTGGACCGATCTCAGGCACCTCTGCAGTTTGTACCATAAATTAATTCATCAAAATTTATATGCCAATGTTTCACAATAGAAAATGAGAAACTACCAGTACCAGTTCCTCTCTTGCTGTACCAGTACCAAACTCGATAGATTTAGTCCTGTCTTAGTACAGAGTGATTCAATCCTTGTTAGAATTTGTAAAGTTTAGAAGCTCCTTTAAGAACTATTGAATTAGAATAAGCTCATACCAATAAGGAGACACAATCTGGCAATTTGTATACAACAAATACTATTCTGAAAATACTGTAGTATAAGCTCAGTAAATACTATTTCTAATATATAGTATAATAATGTATTTGCTGTATTCTAGCTATGTATTTGTTGTATTCCAGCTCAGTAAATACTCATTTTTTAACATCTTGGATATTTACATCTAAATTGTGCACAGTTTTTGTTTTCACATTTTTCATATCATATTTTGGATATTGAATATTTACAACTAAAAGGGTATTCATATCTAAGAAATACTCAATTTAACTTGCTACAAGATAGGCCGATGAGTTCATTTGAACATCGTTAAAAATGAACCCATAGATGATGTCAGCTGATTGATCTAATGCGCTCATTTAGATCGGATAGTACGGACTCACAAGACATCACTAAAACAGTATGGAAACTGACCTGAACATAGTAAAAAATCACGTGGCCAGATATGTCTACTATTTTGCTATTTATCTTTTGCATCTTGTATAATAAAAATTAAAAGAAATATACCTTTAAGCCCTCGGTGCTTGCAAACCTATCCTTTATCAGAGTTGCCATTTGATGATCCTATTATATTAAAAAAAGCATATGTAAATCTAACTGCCCAAAAATACAGATTCAACTGCATTTACCAAATAAGTTCTTGGGAATTTCTGCAGAGAAAAATTTAAAGAACAAGATTTTAGAGAAATTAATGACCTAAGAAGAAAAAGTAAGAATTTGAGAATGTTATTAAATCAGTGATCTGGGTCAAGTAAAGGCAGAATCGATGGCATGGAGTAATCTCGGAAAGTCACATGTCAAGTGAGCGCCAGCAGTACAGAAACACAGACACCCACACCTGCAGCAATTACCTATTGCAAGACAGTCAATATTAAATGTGGATATTGAGATTCAAACAAATTTAACCTGGGAAGAATCTAGAATCTGACATTAGTTGACTAGAATTTTGATTTTATTTTTAACCTTGGTTAAACCTTTTTATGAAACTTACCTTATGAAAGTTGTTGTCATTAAATGGCACGACCACTCCAAGCTTGATCTTTGATCGAATCCAAGTCACAGTATTTCTACACACTGGTAGCAGTATAAATGTCATGTTAAAATTAGTTGTAGACTGAAAAGAACATCACACATGTCATATATTGTAAAGGGAATAAAGAATCTTGCCTGGAGTTGGCAAGTGAAGCTGGAATCGGACCAATTAAGCTTTTAAAATGGAGATCTAGAGCAAATAGGTTAAATCGATGGATCTGTGAACTGGGTTTTAGTGTTTTACCTCAAGGAGTGAAGTCCGCTGTCAGGTTTGCGGAATGGAGGCGAACGGGAGGGAAAGAGCGGCGGATGGAGGCAAACGGGGAGGAGAAGAACGGAGGAATGGAGACGAAATTGGTGACAGAGGAGGTACGGTGGAGGAGGAACGGAGACGGAAAGGGGAAGAAGGTTAGAGGAAATTTTCCTTTGGTAGCTCAGCGACCAGCAGCACTATCTCTCGCGATTTGAAATTTTTGAGCGAAATGAAAGAGCGATGCAAGCTTGCAAATTTTGAAAGCTTGCAAATTTGGGATGATCTCTCCATCGGTAATTCATTTCTTTGAAATGCCACGTCGGACTATGCAATTCAATTTGCAAGCCGATGTAGATGCTCTAAGGGCTTCTAAAAGATATGCCAGATAACTTCTATTGCAATATGGGCAGCTTAGATGCCGTTACAGTTGTTATTGCACCTTTTAATGACTTCTTACAAATTAACAAAGAAAGATATGTTGATTGTTCACATGAAATGGCACACGTTAAATCCAATTTGCTAGCACAATAGAATAAAGAAAAATGTGTGATTTGCAACAATACAATTAATTGATAATTACTGTGACAACTAACCAATTGTGAGGTTTGAGAAACTTTTATCGGTTTATACCCAATTTATCCACCAACTTTTTCCACCTCATATCTTCGGCAATAAATTCACAACACACAAACAGAAACAAAAACAAATATTACATGAGGTAAAAAAATACAACTTAAAAATAAGATAATTAATTAATGCATCTAAAAAGAAATAACTTTATGTTCAGTATTTTTTGTGTCCTTATGTTTACAATAAGCTCTTTTACAAATTATATTCAATCTTGTAGAGAATTGTGAAGTTAATCATCAGCAAATTTTATTTTGAAATTTTCAATATGATATATTTAATTAAGAGCAATTGTTTTTTTTTTTTTTTTGTTGGAAATACTTGATAGCGACTACCAAGTTGTATAAAATAAATGTGTTTTTATCACAATCCTATAAAAAATTACACAAAATGATGTTATTCTCGCAGCATCCTAATACCCCCTATCACATTGTTCCTTGTCGCAGTACCCAAATTCCTACAATACCGCACCCACAGTGTCATCTTTTCAATAATTTGAGATGCAAGTAGTGCCGGTGGCAAAACCGAGCCTCTAAAAACTGTCTCATTCCTCTGCTTCTACACATGCCACAACACACATGAATTTTGTAGTCCATTTCCTTCGCCCCTTAGCAAGATCAATTGTTATATCATAAATATATATTCTTTATAGAGAAACTAAAAACTCATTAAAGATTAACAAATAATGAAAATAGAATATACATATTATTAATTCAGGATGGATAAATAAAACTGATCTTTGAACTTTTCTTTTGAGATACATCATTTATTTTCTTGCAATATATTTTGTGTATTTTTTTTTTATTAATTTGATGCGTTGTACATTTATTGTGAAAATATATGAAAGAGAGAGTCTAAGAGTAAATTGGATATAAATTGATCGAATTTCTCTGATCTATTAATAATTAAAATTGTGCTCTTATAATAGCAACATTTTTAATTTCGGTGTACCAGACTACCAGTTGGTAGATGGCATGATACATTAAGATACCTGCTACATGATACGTTTGTGGGCCAGGGTCAACACTCAACACCGAATTGTACCAACTGGTACAATTGAGATCTAAGGATGCTCTCAATTTAATATTGTACAGTTCAAATTTGATGCTCTCAGTACAAGTACTTGTAGCATTCACTTAAAATTACGGCCTTAATTTTCGTTTTAAATTTTAATCACGTCATCTGACTTTTTTTTATATTCGAAAGGTTTTGAACTTTTGCATATTCCTGATCAAACATGAACAATGAGCCTTATCATTATCAAAGGATCCCTTTGCTCTCGTAAAAAGATAATTTTAATTAAGAATAAAGGAGAGCATATTTACAATTAAAGCATCCGTCATGAATCTGCCTATAATTTTTTTTTTCTTTCCGAGATGCTTCAATCCACTGTTCTTTCTTCTGTTTTGCAACAATTCCATCCAATAATTTGAACCCCTCTTATGCTTCTTCCTCACCAAGATAAACTAAAAGATCATCGGGTTGCTCATTCCAATTCTTCAAAAAATGAATGGAAGACCAACCGTCAGATCATCTAACGAAGAAATTAAAAGAAAAGAAGGAAACAGAAGAGAGAGATATGCTGGGGTTCATTCTTCTTCTACAATTGTGGGGACAAAGCAGCCATTTTTGTCCTGCCATGGCTGCTGCCACTAACAAATCTTGGTTGGGGAAGATCCTTTGGTGATGGGGGCTGTGCTGCCACAGGTCCTGCATACATTTTCGGTGACAATGGAAGATTGTTGGATGTAATTCGGAGATGAATTTCTCGAAGCACCTTTAAGTTCAGCTCTCTCAAGGCCATTTTCTCGCCGTGTCTATAATGAATCAACTTTTCCTCAGTAATTATATTCTTGATCAGCCTATTTTGTGCAGCTGCATTTTGATTGAACATTTCCTGATCAGCTGAAGTTTTAATTGAGGAGCCAGATTTTGAGATTTTTACAGATGCTACAGGTGCCGGCTGCCTTGGCTGACGAGGCACTTCTTTCCTTCTTCGGAAAGATCTAGGGATTGAATTAGGCCGAGCACGAGGGCTACTATTGTGGCTAAAGAGCGCATGTAAAAGACATTGTTGCGGCAATAGCATCTTTGTTCCCATTTTGGAGCTGTCAACGACTCGACCGAGCCGTTGCCACCCTTTATTTAGGGTATGCCTCCCTCTTCTTCTCTCTCTTGTGAGCTTGGTACATGGCCTTCTGGCAATTTCCAGGGCAGTATTTATAAATCTTGCACCCCTAAAATTAACAGATGGCCTAATATGCCATATACCGTAAACCGTTCGTTTGGCGAGAATTTCACCTATGTATGGAATGAGTTTGTCCTGGTACACGTATACATGAGTTACTAAGAGTGAGGTACTATGTCAAAATTAGCTTCTATTTTAAGCCAGTCACAAATCTTCTGTAATATAGTTCCTGCAATAAATTATGTGGCAGATCCCTATTTCAGGTTTAAGCAAAATTCTGCAGCTTGTGTCTGTTTAGGAGCCTAATATATATATATATAATTTTTGGAAAACATTCTTGGACAAAGATGAATCATTCTTAAAAGAGAACAAAATACCTTCTGTTGAACCAGTATTCTCTTGGAATAGTATACATTCTCTTATGTATTATACTTCTATACTTCTCCATTCTCTATTTGATGTGGTTTGACAATTCTTTCATCTTATTTAGTCATTAACAATATTTTTTTTCTAGGAGTGCACTCAGACAATAATTTGCTACATAATTTACAGCATTCAAAATGCCACACTATGACCTAATTTGCCTAAAACTAGCATTCCAGTAAATCTCATCTGTCAAACGGAGAAAGTGCCACCATTTAGGTTCCGTTTTGTTACAACGTTGAGTGATTGAAGTTTGAACTACTAAAGATGTATTGCCAGTTAGCCACATCACTACATTTTTTTGCCAAACTAAGTATCCATCTGTGACTACCCTATTTCCTAATTTAAACTATCATATGGCAAATCAGATGGCACACACTATTAAACGAGTAAAAAGTCACAGAGTTCTTACCAAATAAATATATCCTTTGTTTGCATCAACGAATTTGTATATCAAGGAGAGTTGTGTGTGACAATTGCCGGCTGAAACAACTCAGTAAAAAGAAAAGCACCAGTCAAAATTAAGGGCATTTCCTCCATTTGGTTTATTGATCATCTAACTTCAGTACTTAATATGGTGGCGTATATTTAGGTTCGTTAAAACAAATTTAACAAAAGTACAAAACCCAATCTAAGTTGATCATCTGTGGTGAGATCTGTGTGGTACTGCCTAAGGTTGATTGGAAGAGATTAGAACAGCTATTTAAACAATAAATTATTCTGAATATTATCTAAACTTCTGAAAAATAAATTATAGTTTCTGTTTATAAATACATGATACCATACAAGTCAGGTATCAGAATACTGTTTCAAACGGAGCACCTGAGACTAATCGCGCTAGAATTATAAAGAAGACATTGATGCTTGTATATCTTCAAGAGTCCTTCCCTTGGTTTCTGGCACCAGCCTCGCAACAAACAAAACAGTAAAACCACAAATGCTTGCAAACAAGAAGAATGTACCTATAAAAATATCCATAGAATGCACATCAACCATATCAGTTCTAAAAATATTTTGCATGCTCATCTGCTCATGCATCAGCAAGCTTTAAATTAACAGAAGTTACATGTTGGTACCAAAACAGCGAACATTTAAAAGCACACAGTTATTGAAGAAGAAAAAAGGAAAAAAAAAAAAAATGGTTTCCAATGGTTTTCAAATTATTGAAGAAATGGGTATTTACCTACAGAGCTCCACAACATAAGAAAATTGAATGTGTATGATACTATCCATGAACCGAGCCAGCTTACTAAGGTTACAAGGCTTCCAGCTGAGCCCTTCATGTTAATGGGGAATATCTACATAAAATCGCAATTCAAAAGAAATATAACACTTTCCAATTTCAGAAATATCCAAATGATTCTATTAACATCAGCATCACAGAATATTAGTAGTAGTTACCTCGGACATAATTACCCAAGGAATACCCCCCATGCCCAACGAAAAAGAACCAGTATACACCTGGTCAAATTCAAAATAGGAAAATTTAAGTTAAATGAACTAAAAGGACAATTGACAGAGAAAGCAGCATACCGAATCTGATTTTATCAGATAATAAATCAAAAATAGGGGAAGACCAAGTACCAGAATCCCAGTCAATGCCAGGATTATGTTCAGATCCTTTGCCCATTGATAATCCTATTTCATCAAAGAACAATAATATATACAGGTGCAACAGATACATACCCAAAATAAGTTGTTAAATTTAAATTATTTAACCTGAGATAAGAAAGACAATCCAACCAAGAAGCAACCCAAGCAGGTACCTGCTGCAGAAACCTGAAAATAAGATACAAAAAATAATTTATGCTGCACATTTTTCAACTTATTATTTTATATATATTATCACTCGGTTTATTGGATAAAATTACTGGGATGCTTATACCAGTAAAAGGGGCCTCCTTCCAGCCTTATCCATTAGAAGCATACCTAGAGTAGTCATTGGTACCTAAATTTTTTTCTAAATTCAGATTCATTAACAGAGAAATTGTGTAATGATGCACCAAATGTGAATGTTACAACCTGCACAATCACCATAGCAATCATCCCAGAGTTTCCCGATGAAAATCCTGTCACATACACAATATAATGCAAACTAAGTCACAAAGCGGAGCCTTAACCAGTGATAATGATTATCAGCTAGGTTTTGCGATGCTTGTATAACGAATATATGTTCATTTACCTGCTGATACAAAAATTTCACTAGCATAGAAGCAAATAGCATTTACTCCTCCAAACTGCTGAAGTACCATCAACCCTACTCCAACCTATTTACAAATTATTTGAGATTTATTGAAATTTGAATAATATAGTGAATTGACTGGCATTCGGGACGAGTATAAGACATTGTAACAAAGCACTTGTGACTTCAGTAGTTGAAATCAAAACAACATATTAGGAAAAAAAAAATATTAAGTCTCGCAGATAGGGATGATATCAATGCACATCTGGGGTCTAGTTATGATGCTGGTATTGTACTGGAATGTACCAAAATAACATGATACCGAGATTCCAGTTGTGATTTCACTTGATTCCTTCACATTAACTCATACTGGCCTGGTGAACCAGTGAACATCATGCAGGTACCAGTAGCACATGATACACTGAACCAGCTTAACTTGGGCCTCAGTAAATCTGGGGTTCCCATGAACAAGCTATCTGGAACATATTTTATTTTAATATGTAAGTGCTTGAAAAGTTAAATAAATGCTTACAGTAACAGCATGAATGTATTCCTTCTGAAACAGATCTATCAAACTGGCCTCTTTCTGATGCATTAGTTTCTTAGTGAATTCCTACATGCAAAGATTAAACATCGCAACCCTTGTTGAAGTGAAATGAAATTTTACTTCAGACATCAATAATTAATTTGTATGTCTGACAAATATACTCACTTTGATCTCCTCTGCTTCCTCAAAAATATCAACACTGTTTCCTCTAAGCTTCTGTAATGCCACCTCAAAATCTTGATAGTGGCCAACTTTAGACTGTGGATTAATAGTGTAAACTAATTAGTACAGATCAAACAAGAAAGGCTACTACAGTAGTGCTAAGTTTAATTGCTTATCATAAATTTAACTAACCAGCCACCTCGGAGATTCTGGTATCAAAAAGAGGCCTAGCAGTTGGAACAAACACGGTGCAACTCCTGCAGTAGAATAAAAGATAAATTTATGGATGTCAATGTAAAATCTAGTATCATACTACCTGAATATTGTAAATTTCCAATAGAAACCTTGCCTAGTATTGCCAAAGCACGCCAAGAAAGAATGGTTCCCAACAAATAAGCAAGGGATGCTCCACAACAAATCATTAGCTACACAATGTACAATTACATGCACAAATATATGAATCTAGTTGGTAAAGGAAATTGTCTTTTTTTTCTCTTTTTCAGTGTACCTGATTCACTGTAGCAAAGCTACCTCTTAGATTCTTTGGGGTTATCTCTGATATGTAGACTGGTACCTACTTCATAGATATAATGACATATTTTCAGTCAAGTTTTGAGAAAAATAAATCCATAAAAAAGGGTTTCAAACCAAACTCCCGATCTGTGAAAATTAGTTAAAAGTGTACTTACTACATAAGAGAAGAGGCCAATGCCACATCCAACCAAAAATCTTCCCGCATCTAGATACCAATAATTCTAGACAAGAAAACATAATATGGCATTATTTAAAGTTATGATTGGGCACATAATTGAACTTTAAAAAATATTGAGAATTTCTAATAAACCTTCGAGAGGACAATGGAAAGCCATCCTGCAATGCAAAATGCATCTGCTATTGACATTGCCTGAATTCGGAGACCAGTTGGAAGGATAATTAATATCACTTCTTAAATGTTTTAAAACATTACTAAAAACATACCTATTCGGACACAAATTAAGCACAATAATGTACGTACATATCTCCGGCCAACTTTCTCGGTAATGCTACCACTTACAATGGCACCTAGCATTGCTCCAATTGTTACAATTGAGGCAAATAGAGAGTACTGGCCAAGAAAAAATTCAAAAAAAAGGAAAAAAGTAAAATCAACAGATAGTTACTTCAAATCTTGATCCATTATATATCTGTTGAGAACTCAGCATACTCTCAAAATTGACATATTACCTCAGCTAAAGAGAGACCAAGATCAAGCATAATTCCAGTTTGAGCCGGAGACGAGTACCCCACCTGAAAATAAGACAAGTTCATCAGAGGACGAGAGCATTTTTATATACTATTGACAATCAAATGGAGACCTCCATTCAGTCCACAAATGGACACAAGACAGAAGAAGGTGCGTCTTCTCCCTAACAGGTAACAGCTTCTACAGGCCTTCTGTTCAACAATCAACAATATTCCTTTTGTTTACTCAATTACTCTTCTCGAGTTAATTCGTGCAAATCCTAGTTAATAGCATAGGATAGATATGAGCTACTCTATATAAACAGTTGATGCAAATACACACGGTGAGATAAATACAAATGAATCCGTTGAATTCAAATCTCTCGCTAAAACCTTTCATATACTAAAAAGAAACAAAGAGAGAGTACGAATTAAGAGTCTTCTTAAAAAGAGAAAACACGAATCAAGAATGGATAATGGATCTATACATACCGAAATACCAAATACGAAGGAGCCAGCTACGGCCACTGCAGTGCTAGTCACTACTGTTAGTGGCATGGTCTGAGAAAGCTTTCTCTCAATTAGAGGATCCATTATTTGATCTCTTTCCTCTATTTGTCTCTTCACACCTCTCCTTTCCTCTGTTTATCAGAGGCACCCCTTACAGGCGAAGTGGGATGGGTATAGTCAACTCTGAAGTAGCTGGGCCTGGATGTGCCGTGTGCGGGAGAGTCTGGATATTGAGTCACAAATGTAATTAGTTTTTATTTTAAACTTGTATAGCATACTTTGTTTTGATTAATATATATGTTGTCAAAATTCATACAACTCATCTAAGTCGTATAACATGATAATCATATGAAAATGCGGAGGATTTCAATAGCTCGTATCTTTCATAGTCCAATATCATTGTATCTCATATTTTATCATTTTATTTTTAAAATTCAAATTATCGATCCAAACTCATATTTTATATTTTAATTTTAGGAATTCAAATTATTAATCCGAACTGCTCAACATGATATTTATACTAAAATATACAAAATTTTATAATTTTAAAAATATGTTTACTATTTTAAAATATTTTTTAAAATAGGTACAAAATTACTACGGTTCAAAAATAAAGATTTTGTATCTATCTTAAAAAATAGTAAATATGTTTTAAAAATTATAAAATTTCATTCCTAGACAAATTTTAGTATTGATATTGACCGGTTTAGATCGGCAATTTAGACTTTAAAAACAAAAATATAAAATATGAGGTATGAAAGTCATGAGGTATTGAAAACCTCCTCTATGAAAATATACTTGTAAATTAAAAATTACTATTTTTGTAGATAAATAAAATATTACTTGATGTAAAGATTCTAAAATATTTAAATGTAATATTTTTTAAATATATAAAAAGATTTTTAAAAAAAATTATAAGTGTATTTTTATACTAAGATTATATTGAAAGGTTCAAAACGATTATTTTTACTTAAAACTAAACATATTGATTCATAGTAGGAATCAATTTGAAATATATATAGGTTCACACTTCATAGTCTCAGAACATGTTTATGTTTTGATAGTTTCGGATTGACTATTTAGCTTTGATTGGATCGGTCCAAAAGTGTCAATATCTGATTTGTGATATTTTAGGCCTTCAAAACCTCCTCCGATCAGCAACAAGAGAATTCTTAAATAATGAAATTGACAAAAGAAGGGGGGTCTAAAAATAAGTATTGACATATGCTTTTTAATTAAAATTATGAAATAACACAACATTGTTAAGGAGGTACATAACTAATTATAATTGAATGTTGTCACGGCTTCTCTTGTTTTGTCTTCTAGCTAGCAGAACTGTTTTGTCTGTTTCTTACCAGGCGAGTCTTATCTCTTGCTCCTATGGGCCTTAATTGACCCAATATACTTTGTAGCTTGAGCAAAGCTAGAGGGGGCGGCTGGAACTAATGAACTCAGTTCTAAGTTCTATTTCCATCTATTTCATGGCATCCTTTCTAATACCACAATGGGTGATAAGCAGGTTAGATCAAATCCGAAGGGGCTTTCTTTGGGGCAAAACAGACTCATGTAGAGGAATTTCATTGATTAATTGGGAGACTGTATGCTTTCCAAAACAGAATGGAGGAATGAGTGGAGTTGACCTGAAATTAAGGAATTATTCTTTGCTGATTCGTTGGTGGTGGAGATTGTATAGAAACACTGGTTCACTTTGGGCAAGCACTGTCATCAAATTGCACTGTGTGTCTGATGTTGGTCAAGGTCCTAAGGTATGGTCAACACAGGGATCTTTCTTTTGGAAACAGCTATAGAAATTGAGATCAATTTTTCTATGTAGTGTAAGATGGAAGATAGGCATGGGAAACATTATATTCTACTGGTATGATACTTGGCGGTACTCAACAGCTGCCATGGAGGCAGAGGAAGCGGATGAAGGCATTACAAATAGGTTTAGATCGCTCAAAGATGCAGCAGCAGCAACGGCAACATACACGCAAGACATTACTTTCACAGAACAGGTGGATGAAATGTACTGGCTTTGGACTAATAATGGGCTATATTCGGCAAATTCACTGTATGTGATCATGATCACGGGTGGCAAAGAAAACTGGCCATATGCATACATTTGGAGGCTTAAGATTCCACCAACAGTGCGGATATTTGTGTATCTCTGGCTCAAGGGCAAACTGCTCACACATGACAGAATGTATGAAAGGGGAATAACATGTGAGCTAAGCTGTGCAACTTGTGCAAACTACACGGTTGAGACAGCAATGCATTTGTTTTTCCAATGTTCTTACGCATCAGCATTCTGGTCCAGGGTCAATATGATAATTGGACACAGAATAATGATTGAAGGCAACTCACTTCAGCTAACTTTTGATAGATCGTGGAGGAGGTGCAGAGGAAAACTACAGAGACAAATATGGAACACCTACTTCATAGCAGCGTGCTGGTTTTTATGGAAGGAAAGAAACGGCATGATTTTCAACAGAAAGCTGAGAGACCCAAAATGGGTTGCTGATAGAGCAATAGAAGAGGGGCGGTTATGGATGGCACACTGCTAAGGATTTTGCTGATGTTATTGATGGTTTCTATACATGTTGTAATTATAGTCGTAGTTTTTTGAGGATGTAATTGTAACTGTAGTGCAATATCACCTGATAGTCTCTATCAAGGTCTCAAAAAAAAAAAACAACTAGGGTGTGACATGCTCATTAAGAGAGTTTGGTAAGTACAATTTTAAAAATATATCGAATTGGCTTTAAACGATAAATTCAAATCGTTAAAATCCATGTATTTCATAAGTGATGCATATAAATGCAAAATTTTGAAAGTTTTGAATTCATTTGCTACAAGATCAAGCGGTCAAAGAAATGAATATTTTATAAGTTGTTTTATAAGTTGTTTTATGTATTCATTTTTTATCGTTTCTTTGACCGCTTGACCTTGTAGTAAATAAATTCAAAACTTTCAAAATTTTGCATTTACATGCATCACTCATTAAGTACATAAATTTTAACGGTTTGGATTTTCCATTTAAAGTCGATCAGATATGCTTTTGAAGTTGTAATCACCAAAATTTTCTTGGTGAGCACATCTTTGCTCTATTGTATTTTGCGAGTTGCGGATTCTAACGCAAAGTTCTCTGCTTCAAGACTTTTACACCATGTCTATTTTCTTCTTTTGCTCCAAGAGTTCCATACCTGAAAGGCTGATAGCAAACAGCTGGTACCAGATAGTCTTGCATCAACTTACAACCAGCTTTTACATTATTACTACGACGAACCTCCAATTTAAGAACAAACATAACCAATCCAGTGCTCGACACATTTTTTATTTATTTTTTCCAAAATAGGTGATCAACATATGTTGAATGAGGATTTTGTTTTCATGAGTCGATGTACGAATCAGAATGCACTGCTTTCTGCTGTGCCATTCCATACAATTTAAAATTCGGGATATACAAAATTGACATTTCAAGGTTTGCAGGCGCTATTCGTTGTCTTCTTCTTTTTTTAATTAAATATAGAGATTAATAAGTCATTCGATTTTACATATCCATACAAATAATTCTTCATCTTAATTTGGACTACACAACCTCCCACATATAAAACATTACCTTAATCACTAATACTAAAAATTAGTTCTTTGAATGAGCGCTAATGTTAATGTCAGTCTGCATAATATGAGCAAAATGCATTTATTGCCGAAAGCTATTATGTCGATATTAGACTGATCATATAAGATCAGATCAGAAATCATCCAACAAAAATTTAGGAACTAATCTGATTCATTTTACATTGATTAAACAAATTCCTTACAATGCCAATATGCAGTATGCGGTATGCCCCAGTTATCAGGGATAAAAGCAATTAGGCTGCAACAACTTTTGCATCCCTCGGAAGTCAGGAACTCACCCATTTGCAAAGCCATGATTGCTGCAAGGTGACATTAGGTTCATAAATCATAACCACGCTGTCAAAATAAATAGAATGGATTATAATAGTGTGAAACTTCTTCATCTAGCTGCCCGGCTTTAGCTGATCCGGACCATTATTAAAGCATACCACAGCAATTTCCCCATAACCTTAAACACTCGTGTAATATGCCATAACTTGACAGACTCAGAAATGGCATTACATCACTTGCAGGATGGATGTGGAATCGAAATGTTTCAGAAAAATAATCATAGTAAAACAAAGTATATTTAGACGTCATGTATGACGTATATTATTTACAAGAATGACAAGTTAAGAACAACACAATTTTTCTTTCTTTTCAACAAATAATAATATCATAAAATACAATTACAAATATAACAGCACAAAGTCAATATCAATTTTTCAAGGCAAAAAAAGTCTATACAAATGAAACATGGAGAGCTTAACTTAGGTAGGGAAACACAATAATAATCTCTACCATGAGTTCCAACGTTTCCATGAAAAAACAAATACTTTTCACGAGCTAACACTGAAATTTAAATCTACAGAATTTACAAAGAGCGGTGCAAAAGAGCAGTTGGCAGCTCAATCAACCGCTTCAAACAGAAACCGCCCACCAATTAGTCGCCTTTTCGAGATGTTTGGTTTGATTTTGAATTTTGCAAATGAGAAGCAACAGAAGAAACATTCATCCACAGGCTTTTTATACCTTTTGACTATGTACCACAAGGTGACAGACAAATTGTCATTAATTTTTTTCTTTCAACAGTCACTATACTGCCACATTTTATAGGATACCCAGACTGATTACTCCAGTAAGTTGCTATATGCAGAACTAACCTGCAATGGAGAGAAACAAAATAAGAAGAAAAATACAAGTGAGATAAATTAAAAAAATCACACGAGCATTTTTAGCAGTACACAATAGCTTAAAAAAAACAATAAGAAAACATCAAACTGTAGGTATACAATCCACCCAATGACTGCAGTCAATTTCAGTTAATGTTCAATATCACATAGACAACAATTTGCTCTCTTAGGAGTAAACCTGCTTTAACCCATTAATATAATATGCCATGCTTTTAAAATATTAACCCTAATGGACCAAATATTGGTAACCAGCGCTATTTCTTCTACATCTACATATGAAACTACCTACCCTTCTACAAGTTCCAGTCAATCTTCAAACCAAATGCATTTTATAAATGCATTAATCAAAGTTCTAAATAGTGATTATCGCAGCATCGCTTTTAAGGTCCGAAAAAGCTATAACGCAGCTATAGCTAGATATATAGAACCCTGATAAAAGGAAATCGGTTGATAGCGCTATAGCTTTTAAGGTCCGAAAAGCTATTGTGCAGCTATAGTTAGCTATTTAGAACCCTATCATTAATAAATCAATCGATTTTAATAAATGCTTTTATTATGTAGAGACTAAGTCATTATTTAAATTTACAGTGGTGCATAATCATCATTTATTAAATGTGTAGATAACTGAATCATTAAGAAATGCACAAAGAGCCACATTAAATAGTCAGCTCTTACAGGAAATTGACCGTAGGAACAAATACAATTGTTCAATCTTAGTAACGCAAAGAAATGCAATCACCAAAAACAAATATATATATATAAAAAAAATCATCAATAAACCAAGTTTGAGTCAATTTGGCAAACATTAATCCCTACCAAAATTTTGAGAAAAAAAGGAGTCAACAAATTAGGTTTCCAGAAAGAAAAACCAACATGTCAAAACAAATTACCTTCTTCACAAAAAGCGAAGACACCACCAATGACATCATCGTTATCCCCATCTTCCTCGGGCTTCTCTCTCTCGCAGTGGCTGCTGTTGCTGTCTCCATCCGTCACAGCTTCAGTCACCTCACGGCAGTCATCGAGCTCTGGTGCTGCTATCTTGCAGTAGCCCTCGTGGAAATACTGGGTGAACTCCGCTGAGTTATTAATCAAATCAGAAGTAATCTGGTTATTAGTCTCGACACCAGCCAATTCTCTGTTAGTGTCGGGAGAGCTGTTATTTTCCAGCAGCAAGGGGCTCATACTAATATGCCCATTAGCAGCTTTATTTCCCTCGAGAATCGGTGCCTTAATTGATTCGAAAGGCCTCGTGGCTGTGTTTGGTCTAGGGCCTGCGGCAAATTGGTAAATATGTTACTATTTAAACAATTGGGTTTTTCTTTTTCTATTTGAATACTTTGTAGTAGTGTGCTTACTGTTCAACGAATCAGATCGAAGGAATACAGGCTTGGACGGAGAGAACCCATTTTCTTTTGAGAAGGCATAACTACCTTGGGCATCCATGGGTAACAGGGTTGTCTGGAACTTCCCCGCAGTGTGAACCCTGAGCCAAGATCACAAATTTAGCATAATATGCAAAAGATTTGCTACCGCATCAACTAGGTACATTAAGGTGAAATGTTTAATTCATTATTTCTTACATTTTGTTTCATTATCTTTGTTGAAATTGGAATCCAAATTCGAACAACTCATTTTAGGGATTCAACGCATGCTGTAATTGTATAATGAGCTCTATTCAGGAGTTCAATAATAGATGAGAAACAGCTAAATGCTGAAGAATAGAGAACCTCTAGTGGTTTGAAACTATCCGGAACTTACTTGAATACTAAACTAGTTGGATTTCAAAAGTCCTAAGGTACACTTCCTATTTTAAACAATTTTGTTATGTCAACCTGAATTCTGTCACTAATGCCTCAAGGCCCACATTTATCATTACTATATCATATAAAATGTAGCGCACGATGTTGACACAATGTAAATATAGAAAATAAGTCCAAATTTTCTAACCTAAACACAGACCATATCCCTGAAATAAAAGCACTTCCCAAAACCCTTCCCCACCCAACAATTTTGAATTTCGCCCAATAAACTCAGCCAAATATGTCAAACAATTTGCAATTTAGGAGGCACAAGGCAGAGTAATTCATCGCTGGTTACCATTAGGCTACTAATTACCTTTAGCTTATTAGGGTAAACTAATGTGCAAACAGAAACCAAAATCTGCCAATAGCAGTTAGTTATATGCAACAAACAATGCAGTGTCTTTTATATGTTTATGTTAATTACCTGTCGCTGCTGTCCTGCTGAGAGTAGAGGAACTGCTCAAAAACAGGCAGCAATTCCCTCCTCTTTATTTCAACCTCATTAAAGGGCAACTTCTCAATTTCAATCTCCCCACCTGAGCCACTAAGACTTACTCCAGCATCTTCATGTTGACTGATCACATAGAAACAGATCTACAAATAGAAGAATAATCACAATCACATCCCAAATCAAAGGGAGTTCAATACAATACAAAATGAAAGATAGAAGATTGTAACAACCACGTACCTTGGATTTCTGCCAGATTGGGATTCTACCTGAGTTGATCTGTACTTCAGCATTAGAGAGGTACCAGTGTGGCCTGTCAGGACATTTCGTTAACTCTTTCCCTGTGTTACTATTTATAGAAGGTGCATGCCCCAAGATATCATTATCTTCATAGTCAGAAGAATCAACACCAGAAATGGAATTCTGACTACTGATAATTATTCTAGAGATATTTTCATCCCTCTCAGGCCAGTTAGTCCTTCTGCACACATCCCACCACTGAACTGGCTCAGTATTTACATGCAACTCATCATCCTGCAAAAGGGAGCCAGGCCCTACTCTGGAGGTGCTGTCAGATGAGTCAGGACCCGTAGAGGGAACAAGGTCATGCTGAATGACATGACCTGATGGAGAGTATACCAAAAGATGCTCCATGGACAACTTGCTTTTTGGTGAAGCTGACACAGGGCCAATTGAATTGTGAAAGGCAGCAGCCATAGCACCAGAGGGAGCTGCAATTTTGCCGGTTGCAGTTGCTGCAACGTTACTCACAGTGTTTAGCCAACCAGAATTACTGTTTTTTATTCGACTGATGACAGATGTGGTGACAGGTGGCGGGGGTGGGAAGAACAGATGATCTTTAAGGAATGAAGAATTTGACCACCATGGCCTAGAAACTTTAAGTGTAAGCGAGACCCCTTCAGTGTGATGACTGTCACATTGAAGACTAGCATCACCACCAAAAGGAGATATTACAAAAATATGACATGTTCCCTTTGAAGAAACAATACCCACCCATTGGCTGTAGGGACTGAAGCAAAAGTCTTGTATGACCTTGAAAAAGAAAAAGGAAAACACTCAAATATGAGAGAACGAAGTACAAGAGCAAGAAAAAAGGGTATAAATAGCAAAAGTTCCAACTGAAGCTATGTGATATGCCTCGTGAATTTGTAAGTGCGTACCAAATGTTTGAAAGTGCAACTAAATTTTTGGATTGAGTTTGAAGTAGGTGTCCCTTTAAAAAATTCAATAATCAGAAAGTATTCCTTACAGCAGCTGTTAGTCCACGATAAAGCTTGTATAAATGAACATGAGAAGAGGACCAGTCATAACGGGTTGAGCCAGAACCATTTGGTATGGAAGTTGGCAAGATTCTGAACACATTTATATTGTGCCCATATACAGACGCAGTCACCAAAAGAGTGCCGCTTGGATCAAAACAGAGTGCTGAAATGGGACTCGTATGAGCCCTAAATTGCGATATAATATCTTTTGTCACAAAGTCCTTTATCACCACCTGCAAACCAAATTTTCCAACAATTTATCAGTAACTTCAAAAAAATTAAAAAACCCTTAGATCTTTATCAAGGTTGACAAAATACGAACCATTCCTGCATTGTCAGCTTCAATTGGATGCACAGTAGATGGCAACTTCCCAGCTCTCCTGCTAGGACTCGATGACAAGGGAGAATTAGAGCCATCAGGCAAAAGCTCATGACAATATTTTGAAAGTGTCTTATATCCCATGTCACCAAGATTGATTATCCCAGCTGCAAGTTGTTTGCTGGACTCCATAGCATACCGAGCAACCAAGTTGCCGTTGCCAGGAGAGGTTGACGGGCTCACACCTGGAGATGGAGTCAGGTTTTGTGGGCTCAGACGACCTGTGCTTGGGAGCAAAGGACTGTTAGTGGCATAGGCCAACCACCTTGGGCCCACGGCCATGGGACCATACCCAATATTGGCGCCACCTGTGCTTTGAATTGGATACGTCAGCACACTGAACTTATTCTCTAAAGTGACTGCATCAAAGCAATATATCTGCAAAAAAAAAGAGATGGTAGTCATCTATGCAGTTCATTATACTCGGTATAATATTTTACAATGATCATTATTTCCTTCAGCAAGAAGATAACTTGGAATTTGTCTTTGCATGTCTCATGCAACATAAGCAAGGAGGAACAAACAATCCTTAATTGATCTCTCTTTGCAATAGGTTGTTTTATGATGAATTTGAAATTCATGAGCTCAAAGAAAGAAAGAAGGATCCAAATTATTTTTGATCCAACACCAACAGACCAATCATCATGTAACTTGGACGAACCTGAAGTTTCTGATAACAATACCTAAGGAATATGCTTAAGTTTTAAAGTCCAAAGTAACCCACACAAAAAAATAATTATGTTTTGCAGAAAGAAAAGTAAAGAACAATCAAAAGTACCAACAAACTTCAACAGAAATAAATGCATCAATACGAACTGCATTTCAACATAGCTAACCTTTCATACAAAATATAGCTATTTCTTTTATGAACTATAACTTACTTGAGCAGCAAGAGCAACTGCAACTATACGAGGACTGCAGCGAACATTATACACAGCAGATCTGAACCTCAATACATGTACATAGCTGTTCGACTTCAGTGAGTAGAAGCGAACAACTGTTGGGGCGGAGATGCAGTTCCCAACTTGAGGCTCGCTATTATTATCTCTGATCAACGCACTCAGCCGGCCTCCTTGAACAGTGCCAGACCCATTCGTCTCATCACCTAGATTATCCAAATAAACAATTAAATCAGTATGTCTGATGGTAACTTACTACAAGCATGTAAAAATCCTGGATTCTTCACCTGCAACGACCAAAAGCATAGGATGAGATGCCCGGAAGCCTTCAATCCCATCAGAGGAGTCAGCTGGAATAGGCTGCATCTGTAAGAAGGTGACAGGACCCTCCCGCTTCGAGACAAGTTCACACACATTTGAGGCATCATCCACATCCACAACTTGAAACCCGTTCGAGTAGCCGATGAGTAAGACATTCTTGAAACAAGAGGGACCAAGCTCCAGACGGTCAAAACCAGCCCATAAAACCTGAAAAGACACATAAAATGTTGAGTGAAAATAGCAAAGTAGAAGGAATACAGGTGATGCAACAAGATGGCCTTTGCAAAAATTCTCAATGTTGTAATTTAGAGAGACTTTAATACTGGAGTGGCCACACAATGCCAACTAGTTGTTCATCTTACCATAACAATTTCAGTCATCATGCATCTTCTTCCTAATTATTAACAAATATAATTGCCTGGGGTGGAGGTATCACGGCCCAACCATTACCAATTCTAGCCTTCTGATCTACTCTTGCTTTTTTAAATGATAGAGATAAAGAGTAGAAATTAAAAATCCAAAAAAATTTAATTTTCAAAAGAGGGAGCAATTTACTAGAAACAGACAAACATGTGACGACTTGTATGACTTGGATTAACTTATTTAGCCAATCTGATATGGTTCCCTGCAAACAAATCTACACAGCATAGAAAAAATACTAAACCCAGCACCTCCGAACCACCAAAAGAACGTGTCGTGATGTTTCTGTATTAGTGTTCTTTCATTAGTTGCAATAAGCCAAATCATCATTATTTGACGCACTTTGAATCCATCTTAAAAGGACACTAGAAAGCAACAAACAGTGCTCTCGGCACTGTTTTAAATGACATGACGACTTTCTAGATGAAATTCTAATGGAATTCTACCAGCCTTCGCTTTGGTGTAACGGCATTATGAAACATCACTTAGATGACACCTGGCATACGAGAAAGCTAGCACAAGATTAAAGTTGTCACGTTTTCCATAATGTCTTCAAGACAAAAAGGAAAATTAATAACGTCTAAACCACAATTCGCATGAACTTCTTCATTAACCCCCGTCCATACAGAAAAAACAATCAGATTACTTCATATTGTCATACTTTAGCAGCACAAATACCAAAGCTCTAAAATGTGATACACTAAACAAAAAATCAGAGCGATCAACTGCATTGACTTCCTAAACTCCTGAAATCAGCGCCACATTCAAGGGGCCACCTCACTATGCAATTTCTACTAGTACTACTACTACTGCAACTAAATGGGAAGCCATAGTGCTAAAATAATAAGAATTAAGACCACCCTCAACTGCATTAACTTCTTCTCATGTACACTAAAATTTAAATTAAAAAAAACGAGCCATAATGACCTGATCCTTCTCGTCCTCTGGCGGTGCGGCAATTGAAGCAGCAACAGAGGCGCCAGCCGAGCGCACTGTCGAGGCAACTGAGCCAGCGTTCGAGGAAACAGTCTTAAGGCAAGAAGAGATTATTCGAAGCGAGTTAGGTAGTAGCCCGTTGCGGGCGCCTCCTCCTGCCACCCCTCCCCCTCCCTTTCCCCGTTTCATAGTCTCTCCTCTTTCTTGCTGTCTCTTCTCCTCACCGGTGGGACCCACCAGAAGCCTCCTCCTTTCCCAACGCTTCCGCCTCCCCCTCCGCCGCTTGACCGGTGGGCCCCACCGCCGTGGATGACCAATACCATCCGATTACTGACCCGATCCAACGCTTCAGACCCGCCGACCTTCAGCTTCCGGAGTTTGACTTTGCTGTTTCCATCTCTGCTCCTCTTTGCCCGAAAATTTACGAAATCCGATCCAACAAACCTCCCTCTTCTTTTATTTTCTTCCTCTCTCTCTATACGCTGTTGCTTTCGTGTGTCTATCTCCCTCTCTCTCTCTCTCACCTCTCTCTCTTCCACTTTAAATAATCCGAACAAATGGTATCCAGTGAGCCCGCCGCGCTCTTTAACCACTCCACCAAACCATAAAACAGCGGTCTGACCGTCTATGTGCAATGTTTGGGATTTGGACCGATAGAATCCGGTCCGGTTCTCAATAATTCAAGTTCAAACGGTGCTTAGCTGGAGTGAAATGTTGTTGTGGTCACTTATGTAGTTTATTTTTTCATGAAAAAAATATTGTGCATGTTATCTCAAATGATGAAAATAGTATTTATTATTATTATTATTATTCAGATATTTCATTGTTATGAAATAAAAATGAAAACTAACGGAGAGGTTGTGAATTTTGTAAAAGTTTAAATAGCGTTTATCACATCATGGCAGAACGACTAAAAAAACGGCGCTATGTGCATATAGCGCCGCTACAGCATGCTATAGCGTTATAGTTTTTATGATCAAAAAATGCTATAGCGCACTATTTAGAACCTTGGAATTTTGTAATATCAAATGTTTAATGTATTTTTTAAAATATTATGTTTTGAAAATATATTTAGCAAATCATGTGAGTTTTTATTTACTATAATAAAATGTATAATTTTACATACAAGTATGTAAGTTTTACGTCATTCTTTGATATTTAATGAGACGTTAAAAACTCTTATCTCAACTAAAAATAACTAAAATGTATTATGGGGCCATGGGGTGAAGATTTTAACACAACAGTTTATAATTCATGCAGTGTAT